>JAPYYT010004610.1:0-24022 GCA_030522565.1 Ceratosolen corneri | reverse complement strand
GATTTGATTTCAACGAGAATTCTGAAGCGCAGCGCGCCTGCAGTCTAATTTTGATGTCTCACCCCACTCCTTGAGTAGGGGTGGTCTCTTTAGATTTTTAGTGATAGTGGGAAGAATTTGCTTATTGTTGAAGCTAATTTTCTGTTGTCATTGGAGCTCTGGACAGAAATGTCAACGCCCTTTTACAGGAGAAGGGCAAAATGCCAGAGGCGAAGTGGTGGTAACCTTTTGCGACGTCGGACCGCGGCTCGCGCAGACACCCCGACGTCCTGAGGTCTGGCTGGGTTTTTCCCTAATTCTATTTCTCTAATTCTTTCGTATTCTTTAAAAGCTTATCACGAAATATAGCAATCGTACTGCTCTACCTAGAACGACTTTTCCGTTACTTTTGCTAGGCTCGTATTGCAAGACAAGTGATGGTCATATTTACTATTCCGAAATCTTTTCGAGGCACAGTCCGAGTAAACATGCTCGTTAAATGGTCATAAAAAAGAACGAAAATATATTCGATGTATATTTAAAGAATATTTGTAAATCTTGGGACACATCTGGCAATCATAAGCGTATTGAATGTATGAAAAGAATTTACAAAACAAAGAGGTAGTACCGAGAGTCGAGAAACTGCATGATTCTCGAACAATTATATTAATATCATATTGTCTAAAGATAGCATTGTATATCAATACGTTAAAATAAACACCGTTTTACAACATTACACACGTCGTCTTCGCCTTTGTTTTATTCTACCCTGCTATTTTCCACTTCTAACTCTCCACTTCTACTGTCCGCCTCTCCCTCACACCATCTCGGGAGAGCTTTTTTCGGGTTAATTCCCGAACAAACATTATTAATACTAGTTACTATCTAGATGTCTCATTTTACTTGAAAGTAGTAAATGCATCTTTACAGAAATATTATATAAATAAGTTTAACATAAAAGTTAAATTAAAATAAGTTTAAAATAAAAATTGTTAAATAAAATAAAAATTAGATAATTTAATTGTATCTGTTAAAAAATTGAAGTAGATAGCTCAATTTTTTTATTATTCAATAAAATATAGTATATTAATATATAATAGTAATATTTTATTATTTACGATTATTTATAACAGATTAGTTACAGAATCTTCTACGATTATTGCGATAGTGATTTTATAACATCACTAATGTTAAATATTTAAACATTAAATATGTTTAATTAATAATAAATATTTACTAATCATATTTATAAATATAATTTAAATAATGAATAATATAATTTTTAAGCCATAATATTGTTAAAAATCTAAATGATTGTTATATAAAAAGAAAAAATTTAAGGCATGAATTATAATTAAGCAATCAAACGAACTTACCTTAAATGAAATTCAATCGTAATTATACGAAGAGCTTTGTTCAAAGTGATTATAACCATCCTGAAAAATATTTATAGATTAAATAACCTTTTGTTTATTTTTCCCAAACATGCAATATTTTAAATAATTCTAAAAGAATGATATTAATAAAACAAGTATCAGACAATGAAGCAAAAAACAAATGCTTTTATATATAACTCTAAATGTTATGATATGTACGAAGGAATCAATTTCTTCGAATGAGGCTCTTCACATAATTATAATAAAGCTTTATTTAAGATAAATTATTTAATTAAACGATCGAATCATTTAATAATATAGTGAAACAACGTGGTGAAAAAATCAGATAATTTATTAAAAATGATTGATAGAATAAAACAAGAAACGATGACATTCTAAACACTTTTAGTGCTATTTAGAATGAAATTGGGTTTTTTCTTTTGATTCATTTGCATTTAAAACTTTTTAAATTGAATTAAGTCATCCATAACTTTATTCTATTCTAGTGAGTTAAAATTATTTGAAGTAATTATTAAATAAAATCTCTTAAGTATAAATAGTAATAATGTAGATGCATGTTAAAAAATTTGATATAATCACTTAAATAGTAAAAATATTTTACTTTTATTTGTAATTGAAGACCACTAGTAATTGGTAGTTAATACCGTTTTCAATAAAACTTTTGTAATGACTAGCTAATAGTACATAGTTTGATCTTATCAGTTTTAACTCTTGAGAATTCTGCACTATAATTTATTCATATTTTTATATAATCTATATTTTGATATAATAATGTAATTATAGTATATGGAATAATAAATAATTAATTGTAAATAAGAAAAGTATTATGATTACGTAGTACATTATTAAATAATGTTAAAAGCTACATTGTAATAGTAAAATTCAAATAGATTGGAAACTTGTAAATAATAAAAAAAATGATTTTTATCTACTATATATAGCAATATATGTGCTTATTATTATTTTTTAAAATTATTTCACAATTGTTGTATAATTCA
The DNA here is from genome assembly GCA_030522565.1 of Ceratosolen corneri. Classification (NCBI taxonomy): domain Eukaryota; kingdom Metazoa; phylum Arthropoda; class Insecta; order Hymenoptera; family Agaonidae; genus Ceratosolen; species Ceratosolen corneri. The sequence continues at coordinate 21,648 of JAPYYT010004610.1, read as the reverse complement.
ATAAATTCGTAATGGATTTTTCGAACTTTAAAAATCTGTATAATATATTAATAAATATAATAAATAATATATTTTATAATATAAATTTAGTTTAATACATAGCAATATTTTGATGTTTATATTAATGTAAATAAATACGTATTATATCGTTAGTATTATATTTAAAAGAACAACTTATTTAATGATCAATTATATTAACACTGCCAATTTCAATTATTGATAAAATTTGAACATTTTCTTTTTTACTTAAAAATTACACTTATTTTGATAAATTTATTTAAATATATTCAAAGTTGTTTTATTTGTTATTATACAAAATTAAGTAACCTGCGTATCCTTTCTTTTCCGATGTAAATGAGCCAAGTCTTCTTCAAATATAGCAGTAGCACGATCTTTCAAGTGTTGTTGATTTAAGGTAAATTCATTGTCAAATATATTTTCATAATTTCCGTGTCCATAATAAAAATCGAGTCCTTCGTCGTTGGAACCAACTAGATTTCTTGATCCTCCTGAAATAGGATCAATAATTGGTCAGAAAAATAAAAATATAATTTATTATATTATATTTGAAAATAAATAATTTTATCGATTTTAAAACCGTATATATTATTTTATAAAATATAAATGCTAAAAGTAATATTATTATTAATTTATTTATAATTTATTAATTTCATATTGTATTACTAAATAGATTTTATATCAACTATTAAGTTTTAAATATGTGTATATAAATACTAAGTAATAAATTTATAAAAAAAAATTTAATGTGTATATATAGATTAATTTATTATACGATATGTATTATAAAATATTTGTATTTCTATTATTTTATTGTGGAAACATTTAATATAGAATGGGTGAGTGTAGAGGCGCGTGCATTACGTCCGTGGGTTAATGTTTGCATTGCCTCCAACTAATTATTGAATAATAGAATTGTAAATTAAAATGTGTATGTATTATTCAACTAAATATGAGCGTATATTAAATGAATGTAACAGAACTTGATATATATGTGAAATTACTTTAACTTATAACTAATTAAATCTGAATTGAATCTAATATTTCAAATACTAATTAATTTGCTTCTGATTGCTTTTAAATAATCCAACAAATGAAATAATTAAATTTAAGCATTACTATTAATTTATACGATTAATTAACTGTCTGATAAAAATAAATAATATTCAACTTAATTGGTTAAGTTTGAAAAATTAAAAAAAAATAACATGCAATGTTTATATTATGTAATTTGAATATTTAATTTTTAATTTAATATTGTTTTTTATTAAAGACATTTCATGATAATCATCAATTGTATATAAAAATACCATTTTATAAAAAAATTCATTTACAGTATTAAAGTATAAGGAGATTTGTTAATTTGTTATCAAGATATAATCAATTTATATATTGAGATATTATTAATATTGTGAGAAATTTATCAAGATGAAATAATAATTTCTTGAATACTAATAAATTCATTTGATCAACTGAATTTTTGAAGATCATCAAAATAACATGTACAAATTAAGAAAATATAGAAAGCTATAAAGTATAAGTTATTATGAATGCAAAATATTTATAATTTATGTATATTTTATTGAATTGTATTATTGTACAATTGTATTTTATTGAATTATATTATTGAAATTGCCTGATATTATTTTTACAATATTATGCTATATTAACTCTATTATAGCTTGTTGATAAAGTTAATTTCATAATGAAATCAAAAGAAATATATCCTTGACATTCTACAATATTAGTATATTTTGTAAGTTCATTTACAATTTATAAGAACAGGCAATACATACAGGCAAACAAGAATAAAATAGTTATTATATGAAATACTGGTATCACAATTATTGCTTTAAATTATCTATGAACAGATGTAATAAAATAAAATAAAAAAAGAAGTAATAAAACAGCCAGATCCTAGAGTAATATTCTCCAAAATAAAAGAGTAGACATTAGTAGAAAGATTGATAAAATTAAATTCCTCTAGATTAACTTGTCCACTATTAAAATAATCTTTATTAACATCTAGTATTTTCTCTTTTAACATTGATTAAGAATTTATTTTTCTACCCACCTTTCATATACACATTATTTCTATAGACAGGAATAATATGCTGCTCCAATTGATGAATTTTTAAAGTTTCTGAAGAATTACTGATATTTATTTATTTTATATTTTATACTTTTATAATTAATATTTTAAGTAGTAATATTTAATATATACTACAGGTGTTAACATTTTAAGTAAATCTTTTTGTTAGAAAGTTTATGCGAATTTTTATTTTCTTTGGTAACTGTTATGGATGAGTTCAAATACAAATTCCACTGATAAGCTGAACATTTTACATTATTAAACTTATTTAGACTTTTAATTTATATACAATTACTACTGAGCTTCATAAATGATTTGTCAAAATTAAATCTTTTGAAAAAAATTTTTTTAATCATTGTTAAAGTATTTGAATATGAAATATTTAGTATCTAAAGTGGATATAATTTATTATTACGTTTAAAAACAAAATTTATCAATAACCACAGCAAATAGATGAAAATACAAATATAACCATTCTTGCAATGTGCTCACATAAAATCTGTGGATGAAATTTCCATGAATCTGACAAAGATAAATCAATAAACCGCTAATAAATAGGGCCATTACAATTTAATAATAGAATATTATTTTATTTTTTATTCTTTTATTCACTTAAATTTAATTTAGAAGTTTGGGAATTAATTGAATGATAAAATACGGGTATTCTACTCTTGTATTTTTTCCATGATATTTAAACACCATTTTTTATGATTTTGTATTAATAAGAAATTCTTTACCAATTATATATATATATATATATATTACTTATTTCAAATAATTAAATTTTGTAAATCAAAGACATTAATATTACAGCATTGTGAAAATCATTTTAAATATATTAAAAATTCAATATATATACCTGTAATTTATATAATTTAACAGGATTTATGAAAAGAAAAATTCAATTTTATAAATATTAATAATTTATACATATTTCTAATATAAATACCGAAAAATCTGAAAATGTTAATAATTATAAAATCTTATATTAATTAAAAACTAAGTATCTGAATGATATAAATCCTGTTAATATAACCTTCAATTTTATTCATAATATGTATTACAGTTATCAATACGATTAAGTATTAATTAATTTACAATAAATTAACAAATTTTTCAACTTTTTGAATTATATATACGTATATATAGTTTTTCACAATAACGTGTTTTATTAAATTAAATACTTAGCAATAAAACGGTTATATAGTATCTTATGAATGCTCTTATCCAAAAGAGAATAATCATACCACCGAAAGCATTGGCCTTCTTTTCGAAAATGTATTGTAAAAACGTAAAAACTTAGTCTTAAAACTAGTAGTAGCAAATGTAAAATAACCTTAATAATTTTTATTTTTAAATTATTGAATCACTTTTTATATATACATATCACTATTTCATAATAAAATAAGTTATTTAATATTTTAAATAGAAATCATTAAGAAACTCAACTATCCTTTTAAGAACAAATTTGAGTACTCTAAAATTTTTTTTTTTATTTAATGTCTATTTTTGACTGGTCTTGATAAACATAATTGTATACTACAAAATTGCCCAATAGATTAATATGATCAATCATAATTAAAATCTATCTTTTTCTTCACTTTTCTTCCTTCCAATTTTGATAGCTTTGTTCGATATTTAGAAGAAATGTTGAATAAATATTTTATATTAATTTTATTATTTATTTAACGATGAAAATTTTGATTTATTTATAACTGCTTCCTTTAAACTATATGTAGTAAAAGTAAACATTAAAAAATTTAATTAATCTCTGTATCTTTTAAAAATTGTATATACATTTATTGTAAAGCTAATATAACTTTAAAAATTTAATTCAATTTGTTGTAATGTAATAAATATTCGGGATTTAACTAGATAAACTCTCCCAAGATGGTAAGGAGGAGAGACAGATAGTAGAAGGAGAGAGATAGCGTCAGGTATCGAAAGAAAGTTTGATAATTGATGTAATTGTAAGAGCGTTTATTGAACATAATATGCAGAATATAATATGAAATTTTAATTGTATATATGTTGACTATATCGTTAATTATTCTATCTAATAATGAGATGTAACTAAAACATCTTGATACAAATTATAAATTGAATATCTTGGGTTTTAAACAAGAAAATCTTAGCTTGAATGATTGATAAAGAATGAACTACTTTCCTGTTATTTTGGCGAAGTAGTTAATTCGGCGGTCAATTGTAAGTTGAATGTCGTTTCTTCCCCATTGGCTTCACGCGCAATTATGAATGAAGGAGAGAACCTTTTGGCTGCTCGGTATGCGTTTATTCTTACAGGCCGCAGCTCATAGTGGTTTTTATATCCTTTGGTGTTATGTAGTGAAGTGTATTCACAGAAATCGTGTGAGTGATATGAGTGTGTTGCTTCCCTTGATGTAGGGTGGTCTATTGTAAGTTGGTCGTCGCTTGTTGGATTAAAAAACAAATTTGATGTCACTTAGGGTTTTATGGACGAACCGTGAAATAACGCTAGCGAAATTACAGTGACGGTTAATTGTAAGTCGAAAGTTGCGTTGGTAAATTTGATGTCATTCAGGTCTTAGTTGAAGATCCTTGGAAGTAATTAGGAAGAAACTTTAAGAGTGTTGAAGTTGTCGACAAACTTCGCGACAAAACTCCCCGACAAAACTTACTCTTTGTGCAATTTCGTTTTACTGATTTCAGCTCGCCTATACCGCATATCCGATACCTCGGAGAAGTATCGATGTTCAGGTTTTCGAAAGCGGAGGGCATTATTTTCTTCTGATTGGTAAAAAGAATTGATGAGGAAGAGGCTCTGGGTAGGGCCTAGTGAGAAGAACAAGGGACTGTTTTATTGTTAATAGGTTACATGATCATACTGATAATCACTGCTGTGCAATAAACTAGTTATAGGCTTGCCGGGTTCTGTCCGGATTTTCTTGAAGCACAGGCACAACGAAACTGTGCCGAATTAACAATGCACTTGATAGTTTTATAATCTTAATAGAAATTGATATTACTCTATCTTGCAATAAGAATTGTGTAATTATAGTCTGGCAATCATAAAAATGTTAAAAACTTCTAACGAATTTTCCAAATAAAGATATATTATTATGAAAGTTCGTAGTTGTTACTTCTATAAATACTATTATTGAATATGCGGAATTAAATGATATTTTTTTGACTGAGTAATTAGTTGTAATTTGATTATTACAAATATTTGCAAATGTTTATTGTCTTAATAAGGATGAAATATTTCATTATCAGCTGAATGAGAATGAATTAGATTTTTCTCAGTATCAATTAGATCATTTGATTTGAACCCTTCAGAAGGAAAATATTTTTATGTTAATAAAAATTCATATAAATGAATGTATAAATATATATATCAATTTTTCATATTTATTAATTACTTCTATCTCCAATTATTTGTAAAAACTTCTATTTACCTACGTGATTCTAAAAATCCATGTAGTATGTAGTATCCATGTAATATACATATTATATTTTGTATTCAATATATTAAAAAAAGGAATATTTTATAACATAATACTTTAAATATATAATTACTTTTTAATGATAAAATATTATTGATAATTTAACACATTCAATTGTAAATTTATTAGATTATTTTTACAACCAAAAATTATTTATATTAATTATATTTTCCCTATAACTTTTATGTAAGATCATTGAAAAATATAAATATTTGGATAAATTGAAAATGCTTATTATGATATTTTTAAATTTTATTTATGATTTAAAAGAATTGAATTAAGAAATGATTGAATCAATAATCATTAAATTATAATTATTTTTAAATAATAGTTTATTCCGTACTTAATTTATATCATAGAATATTATACAGTTAATATTTTATAAAAATTTTTAATTTATCAGAATCTTTTTTGTAGAATTATAGTTCAATTACTTTTTGATATTTGATATAATTTTAAAAATAATGAAAAAAAAAAAAGTATATAACTCACCTTATATAATTATACGACACTGTACAAGTTCGGTTGTGTATTAACTTGCTAATGTATGCTTAGAATTGAGATACAAAAATTTTATATATCATAATATTTTATTCAATGTTGATTAAAAAAATTATATAATACAAGTGTTATATGAACTTTCTAAAAAGCTTCGAAAAATGGCTAAAATAATAATTTCACTAAAATAATATTTTTTCTTTCTTGTTTCCATTGTATTCTATATTTTCTACCTTTTTAAATGTATAAGAAAACTATTCTTCATAGATTATCTTTAATTTAATTCATTATAAATTAGAAAACTATTATTTATAGATATTATTTTAATATTTTAAAGAACGTCTATATTTCATTCATAATAAAATAGACATATTTATGCATAAAATATGTTGTAATTAATATTAATAAAATAATTATGTAAATAAAAATAAAAATAATGCAGTATTATTTGACAAATAATATTTGAAACATTCCTGAACATCCCGGATAATATAATTAAATGTATATTATTTATTTTTATAATTAAATTAAATGTTTATTATTTATTTTTATAATTAAATTAAATGTATATTATTTATTTTTATAATTAAATGAAACAGTTTTCCTTAAATAAAATATAAAAATATATCGTATCTCTGTATAATATAGTAAAGTTTTACACTATATTTATTACAAGCTATCTAACCTATAATTCAATATTATCCCAAAAATAATTCTAAAACTATATGTACAATAGCAACGTACTTTTTTCTTTATTAAAATTTATTATTTTTATTATATATTATTATATTATATATTTATTATATTATTTTGAATAGTTATAAAAGCTAAACGGTACTGTTCGAGAACCGAATAGATAAAAGAGAATCCCTAAATAATATTGTTTCTTTACATTCGCTTTGAATGTTTTTTATATTTATGATTGCCAGATGTCCCCAAAGAGCCAACGAATTTTGGAGTATAATATTCATATATATTTTTGAGTTGATAGTAACTTGAAACAGTCGAGTTCTCTTTGCATTGTACTCAAAGGTCTTCGAAGGTCGGTATGACCATCACGTGCGCTGCAAGGCACGTGCTTTAAAGTAACGGACAAAACCTTCCAGAAAGTAACACACAGTTGCTAAATAACGGGTAAACCCTGTTGATCTAGAGGAACACAACAAGTCCATGCTTGGTAAGTTTCAATTTACGCCTGAATATTCTATAGTTTGGACTACAACGACATACAATTCATAAAACATAACATCACTCCAAGCGTCGTAAGATTCAACTTACGTCTGAAGATTGCGTCCTCGCAGAAATAAGCAACTTTTAATTAAACTCACGGAACTGAACATATTTATAAATTCATGTCTGAATGTTAAAATAGTTCAAGATCTGTAATTCTAAATTAAAAAAACATTATAATTATACCACAACGTCTAAAGACAGCATTATAGTTCAATAGATTAAAATAAACACCATTTTACAGTATTACCCACGCCACTTTGCCTCTGTTTTATTCTTCCGTGCTATCTCTCTACCTCCACTATCCGCCTCTCCCTCCCCCCTTTTGGAAGACTGTTTTCTCTGGCTTAATTCCCGAACAGTCACATTACATAAAATTTATTTAGATTATTGTTGAATTATTTTTTGAACTTCATTTTTTTAATTACAAAAATAATTTAAATTATAAATATGATTTTGTAAATGATATAAAAATTTATTTTATTAAAGAAATTTTATATTTATTAATAACACATGTGTTATTAATAACAAATGCATTTTTCAGAAACAATTTACAATATACGATGTTAATTATTGTAAGAATTATCTATTAATTATCTTATAAAAATCAGTAAAAAGTTGTATTTAATATTTAAATATAACAATAGTTATTATTGAACAAACTTTTTTATTATTGTACCGTTATAAATCATATACTATTTTTAATAACGTCGCGATATAACTTCGGTAATTTCTGATTTAATTTAAAAACTATGTAATTGATAAACTGATTAATTAATTGAACGTATAAGAATAAAAAATGATCCCTATACATTAAGAAAAATGATCATACATTAGATGCTGAATAGAAACTTTTATGACACCTAAATAATTCCAGATAGTTGTAATTTGTAGGGAAATTGTTGCAATCTAATGTAAGTGAAATTCAGTACTTTAAAAAATGATCAATTAGCATTCTACTAATATAATTTCCTTTTATGCAAATAAATGTTAAGCTGGAAGAAAATGAAGAAAATAACTCTGTTATTTTATTATGTTATTATTTTATTATTTAAATAAGAATATAAGAGAAATCAAAATCAATCATTCTAAATTTTCTAATAGTTATTTTCTTCATTTTCTTCCAGTTTAACATTTATATATATATATATACTGTTTCCGAAATGCTAGATATGTCCAGAAACTTATTCTAATTTTCATACTTATACCAATTTTTCTACCTCTTCTTCATTTTCTACCTTTTCAGATTGTTATGCGTTATCTTACTTTTTAATGCTTTATATGTAGTAGAAATAGTGTTATTATTATTATTGAGTTTAGTCCACTTTATTTAACTTTGTATTAAATTAAAAATCGTCTACAGATTCAACAAAATTAGTCTCAGAACTTCAATTTTATTCAAGGTAGTCGGCGCATTCTAATTGACAGTAGATACATTTTCATTCGTAGTATCAACATCTACTTTTCATTTTAGACAATTTGTATTGACGATTTCAATGTTGGAATTATTATTATTAAAGTGATACCAGAATCACGACAACGTAACCATGAATGTCGAAAACAGTTTATTTATCATTGAAAAAGTAATCGCCAAGATTTTGTATAAAAATCGGCTAAAGTAATCGAAACAAAAAAGAATGTCGAATATGCTATAACTGAAATTGTAAAGATCAGACGCTTCCGTAAAAAAGGATATCGCTATACATAATTAGATAGCTAAAATTGAACTACTCAAATACTATCGTAATTATCAAATAATAAACAAATTTTAGTTGAAAAACAGATTAATATTTATTCTACTACGAAATAATTAATATTCTACTTATAAGTTGATTGGTATTAGTCTAACCATATGGTAAAAGTATAGATACAAATAATAAAATATTTATATTTTTTTTAAATATTATTGAATTATATTGATAATTTTCAATTAAACTTAAACAAAGTTAAATACGTGTATTGATACGTTTGCTACAGAAAACAATCTTTTTGTAACTGACTTTTATTTTAATATTTTATATTTAAATTACAAGATTAACAATAAAGATCAAGAAACAATATCAATATATTAAATGATATAACACAAAAAAAATAAATGATATTATTTTTAGATAATTGAACCGTGATATTATTCTTTAAAGCTTACAAATTTGAATATATAATAAGTATTTGTATTGCTAAGTATCATAACAATAATGTTTAATTTTAATATATAAAATAAAAAATTGGTGTAACTATTATTAATAAATAGATCAATATTTTTAAAATTTTATAATTACTTAGTGTTAGGGATTGAAACCAATGTATAAAAACTCTTCACGCTCTCTGAGCGAGCGGCCATTGGGGGGGGGGGCAGCAGGTACCGAAAGAAATCTACGAACGGTTTAATGTAACAATAACAGTGTTTATTGAAGCTAATGTATTAAAGATATTGTTGAATATAAATATATATATATATATATATATGTAAAGACAATTAATTTATGTTGTTCATATTTTTATCATATTAATAATCAAAATTAAATTCAATAAATTAAAAAAATTAACAATATATTATAGATCATTAAATAGTTGTTTTATTTTTATTTTATTAGTCTTATTTTATTAGCTTTATAAAATTTGTTTAGATTCTTAGATTATTAGATATTATTATTAGATAATAAGATTCGTTATCAGATTTCTAAAAATAATAAAAACTAGTCACTAATATATTTAGTAAAAGATCTAACATTTTTAAATGTTTATGAGCCTATCTATATTGTAATTCATGAAAGGGAAGACCTCTGTATAAAACACAATTATTTTCTTACATATTTATTTTATAGTTTTAAGATAAAAACCAGTTTTATGTTAGTGGAAAATTTTTTTTTAATTTGTTGTATTTAGTGTCATACATCGTAAGTAGACAATTTTTTTATAATTTATAAATTTTTGTTATTGAATACAAATAAAATTATTTTAAAAAATTCAATTCTTAATTTTTATAAATATAAATATAAAATATTATCCAAATAATGTAATTTAATAACAATATGGGTTTAAAAAATGAGTAAAGATGAATTAATTATTTAACAATAAATTATCATTAAAAAGATATATTTTATTTAAGAAATTTATTTACCACAATTTATATAAATACAAATTTCATGTCAGAATTTATTTATAATTTATTAAACTTATATGATACTTCTAAACATAGAAAAACTTAATAATCAATCAAATAAATTACTTTATTAATATATTTCATACATATATAAATATATATGTAGAAAAAATTGACTATGAATAAAATTATTAATTTTTATAAAAAAAAAAAGGTTTACATACATTTTTAAGCTCACTCAAAGGAACTCATTTATTCAAAACTGAAAATAATGTAACAGAGTAAAATCTTTTATCTAATTAATAGTACAATTAAAACCATAATATAAATAAATAACAATAAATAATATAACAATAAATATTTTATATGAACAAATAGTACAATTAAAAATATACAATTAAAAAATTTAATCATACTTTCAAAAATATTTTAGGAATTAATATAAAAAATCAATATTATTAATTAAATATGCTTTAATTTATACAATGTAAAATCTATTATCATAGGCATTTCTGAAATTTTGATACTATAAAAAACTTGCAAATAATATATCAAATTAACGAAATTTAAAGAATAAAAATATAAAAATCATTTATTAAAAATTAAATTGTTTAATAAATTTAAATTTATAATAAAATTGAGTTAAATATATTAAAATACAATATTTGATTTCTTCAACTATGTTTTATTTTTTCGATTTACTCAAAAAAGTTTATAAATTATGAAATTAAAAATGAGCTAAAATTATAATTTATTACACAAGTGTGTGAATATAATATTTGTATAAATTTAATTATATCAGTTTATGTTTTATTTTCTAATATTTCATTTCGTTAAAAGCATTTTATATTCTTTGAATAATGTATTAAAATGTCTTATTAAAAAGGATCTTTTACTAGATAATCAAGTTAAAAAAACAATGTGTATTATTATTATTGACATTATTGTTTGTTTATATTAAAATAATTTTTATTAATTTAATTATGTCTCTGTATATATCCTGTAAAACTAGTTATACAATTTTTATTGAAATTAAATTAAAGCATTAAAAAATTATTTATTTATAATAAAAATTTGTTTCCTTGTCTTCTAAAATAAAAGGTTAAATTTTTTTAAAATTAACAACTTGTTATTTCATTTTACTTCATTAACTAAAAGGGTAAATATAGAGTAATAATATTTGGATAGATTTTAATTATTTAATGTTTTTATAAAATTATTATCATAAAAAAAATTAAACGATGAACATGCTAAATTCGTTATATCATTAAAACAGACAAATTTTGTTCATACATGTGTAAATATTTCATTATATTATAAAAACAATATATAACAAAAACTAATAATGTATTTATTTCGTATTATATAATACTTGTAAAAATTGTGGAATTTATAAATATAAAATATTTAATAATCGTCTATGCAAAGTATTGCGAAGGAATAATATAAAAAACTTCTACAATCAATATTATAAAAGATATGAAATAAAGTTTTAATTTACATCATGTGATAAATAAAAATTTCTGCATCGTAATAAGCATAATTAATGTATATTATTTATTTGCAATTAAAAATTAATTTTTAAAAGTTAATTATCATCTTTTTGTAGTTTAAATAGTTCTAAAATTCTACAAAAAATTAATAGTTAGAAAATAATGGTTAATTAAGATAATTACTGAAATAATATTTATAACTACTGAATTAGAAATAATAAAATTACAAATTAATTTAAAATTTGAAATATAATTTGTGATAATTTTTATATTGACAACTTATACACATAACAGTGAATAAAATATTTATACAAACAAATTTTATCATTAATAACAATAACTTTGTTTTTTTTATTCCTAATTTTGTGAAAGAGTAGAATGGAGTTTATATATATTTCTTTTATTTATCAAAATGAATTGAATTGAAATGAATGAATTACTAGTCAGAAAAGGCAAAAATTAAGAAAGTAATAATATTGCAATCTCTTTTATTCAATTTAATCAAAGAGAAAGAAACTGAAAACTCAGTATTATAAAATAATATCATAATTTAATTATAAATATGAATACATTTATAATACATCTGGATTTTTATTAAAAATCAAAAATACTTATGAAAAAAATATAAGGCAAATAATTTATTCAGAGAAGTAAAGTTGTAAAAAATAATGCACATATTGAAATTATTCATAAGACGTTTAAAAAATAAACTCATGCATTTCCAATTTTATCAGAAGATAAATAAAATTTTTATACAATAAAAATATTTTCGATACAATTATAAACAATAAGTAGTGTGAAACGTAAATTTATAAACGTTGAAAAACCAGATGCATAATGATTAAAGAAATAATAAGAATTTATTAATATGTTAATTTATCATTATTTTATTAAATTAAAATTATATATTTTATTTGTATATAGTTAAGTAATATCTCCCCTATCCTATTGTATCAGATTTTGGATCCATCTACTCCTTTTTTTTATATGATCGTATAATTGAAATATAAATTCATTGTTTTTACTAAAAAATATTTAAAAAATACAAAACTTGCATGATCAATTAAATAATTAAAGTATCTAATTTAATTGCGTGTCTTCTGGTAAAGTTCTTAAAATAATTGCATCATGTTTTTTTTCATTTTACGTCATTCTTATGTACTCCATAAAAATTGTTTAAAAATATTTTATTAAAATTTGAAATAATTTTAATAATTTTATCCATTGTATATTTTGTTAATTTTGAATATATAAGAAATTTCTTTTATTTCTATATAATTGAATTTTATATAATTGAAAAATTTATGTTCGCACAATATTATTTCCATGAAAATATAAAAAAGATTCAAAGATTATAATTGATAATAACCAGGTCTATTTAGTCACTATTTTTTTATTTGATTTTTTTTATTGTTAATTTTAAATATGAATTTATGTATTAAAACCACTTGGGAAAACGACTGAAGGTGTTACCGATGTCACTACGACGCGCTGCTATTTCATCAGCAAACGAGTTACGTGACTCAGCAAACAATGGGCGACCGCTATACTTCCTGTCAAGACTTGCGATTGTAGGTTTGTAGTAAGACTCTCCTTTGACATAATTGCAGCCGTAGACACGTGTACGCGGTCTGCTGAAAATTGGCCTTGACATCTTTCTGATGAGCTTTATTAAATTTGCTACTAATGATTAATTATTATTTTCTACCTGTAAGAAAAATTTGTATTATGAAATTTGCATTAAAACTTATATTTTATTTCTAAGGTGCTTTAATATGTATATAAAATATATTTATAAATAAATAATATTATTCACTAGATGCTAAGTCTTTTACTTTAATGCTCGATATAGTTAAACTTCGAATAGGAAACATCATAGTTACAAGAAGATCTTAAGATATATCTAAAAATAAATAAAATTTTATTTTTAGCTTCTTATTCATAACATTATTTCGAAAACCACAATTCTACAGATTCTTTATATTTTTAAAGATTATAATAGTGTAAAATAATATGTATAATATGTATAATATAATATACATAATATAATATAGTAGTAGCGTAATATAATATAATAGTTTTATAATATAATATATATAATATTATATAATAGTATTTATAGAAAAGTTAATATTAAATATTATTTTATAAACCAACTTTATTTTTGGTTATTTTAAAAAATTCTTTGCCTGCGCAAATATAGCAGAAAAATATATTCAATATTAGTATATTTAATATATTCGATAAAAATGATTTTTAATTATTTATAAAACTATTGGTAAATTCCTCCATAGTATTATTATGTAATTAAATTTTATTTAATTAAAAAAAAAATATCTTTTGAAATGAATATAATTTTTTTTATGCCATTATTTGTATTACATAAATATTTATTATTATAAACATTTTTCGGTAACATAGTAGATAAATAGTCAATTTAATATTTACTTTTTATATTAATAGAATATAATTTGTTATAATATTTATAAATTTTCATTATAAAAATAAAAAATATAAGAATATTTTAAGTATATTTTATAAGATTCCATAATTAAGAAAAGTTATTCTTAGATTGCCAAATTGTGTACATAATAGTACCTTCAATTATCAGATCTAAGATTAACTTCATTAGATCAAATATAACTTTCCTCAACTCACTAATTAACAAATATCGTATTATTTACTATATCGTTATGGAGGTTTAATTAGTTGAAATTATAACATTTTTATTTAATTTATATACTTTTAGTCTTGTATTATTAAATATTAAATTTTAAGTGGAGATTTTGGTTATTAAAAATAGTTATTTAAAGTGAATTGATTATATTTTGATCCAAAGTTAATCGCATCTAGTGCTACGTATGAATCGAACATGTTTTAGATATTTTTACATCGTACCAAATAAGTTTTAATTTTAGTTCATTTTTGTATAAATCAGCATTTCAATTTTCCTCGAACTATAAGAATGAAAATTGTTTTTAAGTTTTTTTTTAACGAATTTCATATTGATAGAATATATTTATATAAATTGATATATTGATACAATATATTACATATACATATTGATACAATATAATTATATAAATTAATAAAAAACTCTTTTATCATTTATGTTTAAAATAAATCGATGGATTTTCTGAATTAAAAATTCAAATATTGTTACTGGCATATTTTATATAATCTATTTTTAATCTGCACAACTATTATAAATCTATTTTTTATTTGAACGTCTTGACTATTAAAATATATACTTTTTTAAATTTTATGAAATTTTAAACATTTAATTAAATTTATTTTTAATGTGAACAACTATATTAATACAATTGAATGATAACTTAACATATTAAACACTGATTGTGTATTGATTTTTTGACTTCTAAATTAATTTTAATAAAATTGAAACAAAAATGTCTCAAAAATTATTAAAATAAAAGGTACAAAAAAGAATTAAACATTTTATATTAATTGAATAAAATTTATTATAAATAACTGACAATATAATAATTTAAATTTAATAACTACGTGTCATTAATTTAATAATATTTATAATATTATATTTATTGTATAGAAAGAGATTGTATTAAAAGAGATTCTTATACCATATAAATAGATGAATTTTTAAAAAATTTTTCGAATAAATTTTTTTCTGCATACTTTTTTATTTTTTCAAAAAATGTTATATATTTAATCGAAGATAAATGCAATATTTTAATATTGAAATATTAACCTATTTTAATTAATATTGTTCTCAAATAATAATCTTAATTATTTAAATTACAAATAATACATTTGTAATCTTATAATAAATTGATGATAAATATATATATTGTATGCTATTAAATAAAACATTAAGGATACAAAATAGGAAAGTTGGATTTAGGTCTAGTTTACTATATTAGTTAGTTTGATAAACTTTTGAATATGTTATGCTATTTTCTTACAATAATAATTTCAAGTGTATTTCTTATACAATATAATATTCTAACTATTTAATACATTGTAGTTGTATTTTAATTAATATAATAACTTTTAATTATAACACAAAACAATAACATTATAATAATACAGATAAATTGATGTAACTGACATTATAATTCTACAAAATCTTATTTCGCTGTTGAAGTATAAATTAACTTTACTATTGTTTCCTTGTTTAATTTTGTATTTAAAATTAAAAGTAATTATAATATGATATTAATCTAATACAATAATAATACCATAGAATTACCAAACTAATAAAATAAAGTAAATGAATTTGAATTCATAACATTTAAAAAATATTTATACTTATATTTATTTTATTTTGTTTGATAATGTTTAGTTGTATTTTTGATACGTTCACGATTTTGTTATTCTTTTTTTTTTAACAGAATATATATTCTTTTATATACATAATATATATTTGATATTAAAAAATAAAGGTAAAAGAAGATTATAAATAATAAAAGTTTTCGCAATTTACAGTACTTACCCAGCTCCAAAAATTATAGAAATAAGATTTGTAATACAAGAAATATGATACTTATTTTTAATTTGAAGTTTGCGATGCTTTTACCGTCTTCTCACATTCAACAAAACTATAAACATATTGGCTAGATGCAATATAATAGCCACAAACTCTGCTATACTAATTTTTAATTTTCAAAGTATTAATACATAGTACACTATTTATATTATATATATATATTATATATTTATATTATTTATATTATAATACGCTATTTATATTATATATATATATTATATTATACACTATTTATACACTAAAAATTCAAATGAATAATAAGCTATAAGTAATAAAATATTATAGCAAACATTGTAATGAATTATTATTATGAATTATTATTTGACTTCTTCAATCGATTGATTAATTCCTGTTATAGTTGCATCATGTACGTATAAAATGTATATATAAAGCTAAGGTAAAATCATATATTGTTATTTTTCCAGAAATTTTGTATTAAAAATAAGCTGAACTAGATTAATGACAATTCTTATTCAGAAATGTAAATAACGACTATAATATTATTCTTTGTATACAATAATATTCGTAAATTATATGTAAAAATGTAATGTATTTTAATTAAATGATACACCTAATTTTTCATTAAATATTTAAGAAATTTTTTCGTTCTATGAAAGATGGCTTTGTATAAATTTAGATCGAATATATTAATTTATTATAATAATTAAATTCAAATGTTATTAAAATTAAATAAAATAACAATTAAAAATCAACAGAAAATTCAAAGCCTAAATTGTATTGATACATTTACATTTTTATTAAGATTTATTGTATGTTAATATTAGATAAAAATAATGCACTTTATAATTATATATATGTATATATATATTCATTCATACAAAATTAATATTTAATAAATTTTATAATTACTCGAATTATAAATCTTTAAAACTTTATTTTTCATAGTTATTTAAAAAGGTAAATTTTAAGAAATATTACAAGGTTAAATAAATAAATATCAAGGAACATAATAACAATGAATAAGATAAGCAATAACCTATATTATTATAAATGTAATTCATTACAAAAATTATGAGATTAATAATTCATTAAAAAAATATAACAAACTGTGATTTTAATAAAACGTAAATTTTTGTTTTTGCATTAAATTTAGTTCTTAATATTTTTCAGTTGATTAACATGAAACATTTTTATTTTTATTTATTTTATCGATATAATGTTTATCTAATACAATTTTTTGTAATTAATTATGGCATCCAATTATAAATCCAAAGAAAAATTTGTATCTAGTATTTCAGAATACATAAAAATAAATTATTTATTAATTCAATATGTATTTACATAATTCCTTCATGAAATTTATTTTACATTTGAATGAAATTTAAATGTATAATTCACATTATTTCATATTCATTAAAAACTATTAAGATTTAATGTGATACTAAATAAAATACTAAAAAAATATGTATATAATATAACATAATAAAAAATAAATATAAAGTCAAAAAGTAAAATTATAAACAGTATCAAACGTAATAAAATTAAAGAAATGAAATTATGGTTTTATAAAGTTTATTAAGAATTAACCGTAAAAAATAAATAATAATTTGACAGTATATATCAGATGTTACGCAATGAATTAACAAATGCGTATCCACGTATCTGTAGCAGATGGGAGTGAGAAGTTGCCAAATTTAGCAGTCAAATATTTTCTTGAATCATCAGATATCGATTACAAAACGTAATTAAAATGCTTTCAAATCTTATTTTTTTAGTATAAATGAAAAATGTTGAATTTTCTCATAAATTAAAAAAATGTTTAGATTTGGATATAGAAAATCATAATTAAAAATTTATTTATTTGAAAAAATCATAATTATATAGTAACATAAAAATTTCTTTTTTCATTCATACATATTAAACAAAAACTAAACTATTATTATTATTAACATTAATAGTTAATAATAACTATTTGTTAGTAATGTTTTAAACAAAATATATGTTAAATGACGTATAAATAAATTTTATTCTAAGTTTTAAATAAATGAAACTAAATTAAAATTAATCAGTTTATCAAATAATTAGATTATCTAACAGTTTGTAATTAAAGTCTTTTATATTACTAATAATTTTTAAAATAAATAGTTATTATGTAAGCGAAGCTTAAAAATTTGTTAAACATGTTAACTTATCATATATTACAAAAATGAAATGTATATAGACTTATTTTAAAACAAATTTCATCTATTTTTTGATAGTAATAAGTGAAACTATACTGTATATAAAACAAATATATAATACAAATATAATTAATTAAGTCAAGAATTAAAATTATAAATATAAATATATATATATATATATATATATAATTTATATAGTTGATCTACATTTTATTAAAAAACATTTTATTCAATAATTACTTAAAAAGATGAATATTCTTAATTTAAAAAATAAAATTCTTCGACTTGCAAGTAATAAAGTGGTATATCAAAGTTAATTTATCATCAAATCGATTTGAAATTTTATGAACATTACTCGTGTCAAAATAATGAGTATAAATATCGATAAATATGCAAATTAATTAAAATAATTATGGGATAAAATAAAAAATTAAAATGCTATTGCACTACTTGATAAAATATTGAATGAATGTGTTAAAAGACTTCAGATAATGATCAAATAAATTTATAATGGATAAAAAGAAAAACCATCTGCAATTTAGCAAAATCTTTTCATAAATATAGTGTAACAGGTAAGAAACACTTGGTTTAAATTGTATTTTATAATTATATAAAAATATTTAATATATTGACAAGTACGTACAATATATCCAGTTGTAAGTTTCCCTCAAGATGCAGGCAGCACCGTCTTTCGAAGTATCAGAATGACTTCTATAGAAGAATTTCGTCGTCAAGTTTTCTTCTGTGCTTTATTTGCTTGCTTCTTGAAGCTTTTTTGTCCCACTACGCTCATCTACGAAAGCACGCAGATAGAATGAAATGAAGAGGTAGACAATAAAGAGAGGGGAGAAGAATCATGATATAAATACAAGAAGACTATGAATAAAAATGAAAACCAGAAACAAAATCAAATGAGAAAAATAAGATGGCAATTGAAACATTAAATTTATGTGAATAATATGAAAATTTAAATTATAAAATTATATAATTTTTATAATATGGTAATAAAACAATGTTATTTATTAAGTAAATATTTTATAAATAATTAAAAAAATAATTATTCAAACTCTACAAGTAAAATATGATACATATATATTTGTATTTATTCTATTTAAATATTGATTTAATTAATACTAAGGAATAGTATAAAAGATAACTGGTAGATAACATCTCTTTATAAATATAATTTGTTCATATTTTATAATTTACATATTTATAAAAAACTATTTATTACAAAATTCAATTATATTTGAGTAATTTCATATATTGTAACACAACTGCTTGTTCAAATAATCATAAATTGTTGTAGTATAGAAAACATTACTGAACATATTTTATTTTTTATGAATATAAAAACTTACAGGATGGCCTAAAATTACCGAGATAAAATTTTTAACAATAAATATTTCTTATTTTTTATATTTTTATTATGTGTGTTATATTTTATCAATTAGCCATTGTTCGTGAATTAAGCTCCAGAAAACACTCTCCCAGGTGTGGTAGGGAGAGACGGATAGTGGAGATAGAAAGATAATAAGGTAGAATTACAGAGGCGAAGGTGGCGTAGGTAATGCTGTAAAATGATTTTTATTTTAACGTATTGAAATATAACGCTGTCTTTAGATGATGTTATATAAATATAATGCTGTTTTAATTTTTAATTATAAATCTTGAATTATTGTAACATTCAACTATGAACTGAATACAGCGATACCTTAAAGTGAATTTATAAATTGTGTTGAGTTCCGTGAGTTTAATTAAAAGTTCCTTATTTCCGGATAGGCGCATTATTCAGGCGTAACTTTAAATCTTACGACGCTTGGAGTAATCGTGGAGTTATCTTATGTTTTATGAATTATATGTCGTTGTAGTCCACAATTCTGCAAAATTCAGACGTAAATTGAATCTTACCAAGCATGGACTCGTTGTGTTCCTTTAGATCAACAGGGTTTTGCCTGTAGGTCTGCGTGTGGGCTTGCTGGAGTAATCTGTTACTGCTTGTTCGCGCTTTACTTGCGCGTTGGGCGATTGAATCTTGACGGCCGCGTCTTCTTGTTCAATCGCGGAGAATTTGTAATTCAGAGCTCTTTGCTTCCCTCTCAGTGCGTTACTTTAACCTTGATGCTTTACTTGCTTACACTGGTTGCGTAAAAGTTATACACTATACACAACCTTGTATTGAGAGACTGCAGTTCAATGAATCGTTACTCTTATTCTGAAGACCAAAGCGGATTTAAAGTCTTTACCCTGCTCTTTTCGGGGGAGAACTTTTCTTGCACATCTATGCGGGTGGAAAATTTCGATGATTCGTTACGAGCCAATTATTTAATTGTCATTGGTGCCCTTTGATCGGTAGTGTCGATCTCCTTTTAAGTAGTGGAGGCGTCAAGCGGGTCGGCGCTTGCAATGTTGTACCGACGCTTCGGCGCTTGGCGTCGCTTGATGTTTACACTTTTCAACATATGCATCTACGTTGTGATAAACAACTCGTACAATATTTGGCAACTACGCGTCAATTCCCAGAAGGTTTTGTTCGTTACTTTATGACACGCGCCTTACATTATGGTCAATAAATTGAGAGTGGAATAAATTGCATAAATTGACCATCGACGACCTTTCGCGTACAATGCTGGAATACCTCGACCGTTTCAAATCACTTTGTTCCGAATTTCTCCCGTGTGTGTATTTTTTCTCTCTCTGATGTAATCAGGAGATACAGATAGCGAAAGGAGAGGTGATCGGAATAGATGTTATTTATTGAATAAATATTGTTGTAAAAGTTGCTTGTATTGTTACTAAAACGAAGTTTATTGAACAATAAATATATTAAGAAAATGTCTTATAAATACAGACTCTGGTTGAATGTTGGCTTGTAGAAATGAATGTAGAACTATTGAAATGTAGATGGAGGTTGATGAAAGCAGTGATGAAAGAGTTGACTTAAACAGCGATCTGATACAAGTAGTTGGGCACCTTGATTGTGTCGGATGTCAAAATGATTATTTAAGGAGAAAAGAGATTAGCCGATTAATAGGTACGATCGAATTACAAATTCTATCTCCAATT
>JAPYYT010004603.1:0-10614 GCA_030522565.1 Ceratosolen corneri | reverse complement strand
GAAGGTTTTGTCCGTTACTTTATGGCACGCGCCTTGCAGTGCACATGATGGTCGTACAGACCATCGAAGACCTTTTGAGTACAATGCAAGGATAACTCGTCCGTTCAAAACACTGTCATTTCAAAAATATATAAATTCATGAAATATTACTTCAAAATTCGTCGTTCTTTGGGGCCATCTGGCAATCATAAATATAAAACATTCTAAGCAAAATAGTAAAGAAACAATATTATTTAGGGGTCCTCCTTTTTCTATTCGGTTCTCGAACACAAATAATTTAATGATATATAATTTTTGAATATAAAATATTTTAATTTTAATTTTCATCATCTAAAAACTATTACTTAAAAGTTTATTATAAAAAATATTTTTATTAGATTTTTTTTTGAATATCCAATTATATTTATCATATATAAATTATATTTATCAATTCTCTTTCAAATGAAATTTTTAAACCTTTTTTTTTTAAAATGTAGATTCTATAGGTCTAATTTATATTATTATATTACATTTTTAATCGGTTGTCACATTACAAAATAATTTATATTTATTCATAAATTATTGGATGTACAGCATTGCTTTTAAAAAAGTCTATAAAAACTCACGTTTTTCAGTATCGTTAATGTGCTCAATAATATTAAATTCTGTCACTATGTTCTCCAAATCTTTGTCATTGCAACGACTTTTCTTAACTTCTTCTCTATTTATGTATAATTTCGCTAGTGGTTGCATAGGTTTGCCACTTGGGTCATAAAAAGGTGAACGTGGATCTTCAGGGTACATTGTGGTAATACGCCTCATATATTCTCGAGGTTGAGTTTCTGAATTGTGAGACATGTAGGTGATTCCATTGTCGGTACCAGCGTCCCAAGGGTACAGGTCAATTTCCAATTTTTCAATCCAACTACAATCGTACTGACAAAGATTAAGCTTGCTAACACCCACAATCCAGTCAGGAGATGGTCCAAACATCGAAACAACTGAAAGCATCGGATGCTTACGATCGACACTTTAAATAGAAATATATGAATACACATTAATATTTTTTTTCATGAAATACATTTTAATAAAAACATTACTTTATTTATATATGTATGTATTTAAAAGTATTTAAAAGTTATATTAATTTTTAGTTATAAAAATGTATTTAATGTTTGAAGCTTTACTACTAAATTCTAAAAACTATACATTTTTTAAAAATCATTAATAGGAAAGCAGATATACAATGATTTACAATAATATGCATGAATTTTTTAAATTAAATATTTTATTTATTAAGATATCTAAATATATCTTTATATTATAAAAATTGCACATCAATGAATAATAATTAATAATACATTTTTTACAAAATAAAAATAAAGTAATTACTTGAAATTTGCACCAGTTTTGTTATTTACTTTCGGATACCAAAGTCCAGGAGCTTTTATATAGGTTCTTAAATATTTAGCATTCGTGCGTAGTTCTCCCTCAAGTCCGGAGGTTGAACCCCATTCGGCCAACTGACGAAAACCATCCGTTGCTATATGATCACGACCCCAGAATGAAAAATTTGTTTCGTGCGAGGCACCAACAATATCACTAAAATGTGTAAGCCATGCAGATTCTGGATAATCTTTTGGATGTGTCAATTTCGACCACAGACCTTCTAACACTATCTGAAATTTTTATTTTATCAAAAGTTTAAATTTACCAATTATAAAAATAATATTAAGAAATCCTAATGTAATAATTACTATATAAAAATAAATTTTCAAAATTTGTCTTAAAATGTATATTTAATTTATTATCTAAGTATCTCATTTATAATTATTTAAATAAAAAAGTTACAATATATTATCTTCAAATCTGTCAACTTTATTTATACATATTATTTAGAAAACTAGGGATTAGACTAATTAGCAATGCATATTGATTGTAATTTGTCGAATATTTAAGAGCAATTAACTAGTACTAAGAAAATTGACTGCAGATTAAATTTCAATTTTAATTTGTCATGATTATACAGCAAAAATTAAATTAATTAAGTAAGTATGATTATCAATATGATACAAGAATTAAATTAATAAGGTTAATAATTAATTACTTGATTAAGTCTGATTATTAAAAGTGTAAATGAAGAAGTATCGGATGAAAATTTGCAAGTACTCAATAGAAAGCTTGAATTTTACAATTTCCCAAATTAATTCATCATTTAAATCATCCAATTATTTCCTCAAAATTTTATTAAATTTTGTTGTTAACAATTTAATAAATGGTTGTTTTATAATTTATTTGTTTGGGATTTAACCCAATGTGTAAACTCTCCTCAAGCTGTCAATAGTGAGGGATAGATAGTGGAAGGGGAGCGGTAGCAGCAGATACCAAAAGAATGTCTACGAAAGATATATGCGACTGTAAGAGCATTTATTGAAGTTAATATCATTGAAATTCAGTTGTATATATATTATCTTGAAAGTTTATTGTATTATCTTGATACTACTAGTAAATCAAATGTCTTGATAAAAGAAAGAAGGGAAATTATAGTTTTATGAGTTTAGTGAATGAATGAATTACTTTCCTGTCATTCTGTGATGTACTTGGTGCAACGGTTGATTGTAAGTTGAATGCCGCGTTTCCTTGCTGCGACGGTGAATTATAGCGGAATGTCGCGTTGTGTATCATTCACGCTCTCCTTGTGAATGTTACAGTTGATTGAGTCACTTTTCTTGAAGTATGTGACTCAACTACGAAGTGATTGTATAAGTTGCTTCGAGAATTAGTCTATACAGGACTCCAAATAGAAGCAAATGTGAGTCGAAAAGCTAACTTGTTGTTGCGGCGGTTAGATCTGAGTTGACTGCCGCAGCGAAGACAAACTCTCGGAAGAACTCTCTGAAAAAGTCTAAAGATGATTGAAGGAAAATCTCTTGCTGAAATCTCTTCTTACTGTTCGTGCAGTCCGTTTTTGTTGGTGTTATCCTCTCTTCCTAGGGATGTACCCATTGAGTAGTGTTTCTTGGGAGTAGGAAAATATGAATTTTGGTTTTTGTCAGTATTTTCTTGTGATTGGTGTACTGAAGCAGAGCCTAGAGAGCAGAATGAGTGATTCTCTTTCTGCAAAAAGGCTATGCTGATAGTTGCGACTATGTAATAAATAAAGTATGAATCTTGCTTGAAAAATTGTGAGAAACCGTGAGAAAACCAGGGGGGCCATCCACACTCTTGTCGATTTAGAATATTTAGTGAAGTTGTTTTAACTTTTGTTGGTGACAAGCCTCGTGACAAAAAATGCAGACATTCGAAAACTCTCGTCCTAAATGGAGGTTGTAAATGTTGGACACGGAACGTGATGGGAAAAACGCACTTGGGGATTATCGCATGAGTCGAAGATTTTTGGCGAACATCTGGCAATCATAAATATATTAAAGTTCCTTCTAATTCCCAAACGATTTGAGTGATATTAAAAGATGTCCTTAACTCTTACGGAATCTCGAACAGTATTACACAACAAATAATATACATATAAAACATACCGTTTTTATATTCTGTTATATAAATTTACTGCATCTAATAACTTTCACATTATATTAATACGTAAAATTTACGAAACAATTTTACCCGTAGAAAATTTAAAAATAATATTTAAAAAATTTATATCTTAATAAAAGTTTATGTATGAATCTCTTCAAACATATAATTCCATGTTATTTAAAAATACTTAATTATAAAGTCTAGAGTGGCTCAAAAATAATACGTTATTGTTTAGAAATTCGATAGAAAATTTCAATTTTTTATCAAAATTTCATTAGAAAATTTTTATTGACAAAAGTGTCGCAAGAACCTACGACTATGACTAGAAAATTCGAAGTGTATCCCTTTCCTCTCACTAATGACGTCTTTTAACGACCCTGGTTAGCCGGACTGCACCTCGAAAGTTCGACGATTCGACATCATGTGTCTTGTAATATATAATATAGTAAAATCAACATATAAAAGATTTCAGGAATCCTTGCGTAGTTAACATGCACCGTGCTATTTTCATAACTTACCCATTCAAAATAAAAACAAACAATAATTGTTGTGTAACAGGGCAAGCCACGATATGACACTTGGAAGCTTAACTACCACTACTTCTCCTACCACCCTTCAAAGGGCATTGACACTGCTTGACAAGAGAGCCAATGACAGCATAATAATTATAATAAAATAATAGAAATAATAGACATCGATGATCACCTCTTCATAAAGAGCAGGATGAAGTCATTCAATTAGACTGCAATCACTCTGCACCTCAGAAACCTCGAAAATCTCAGTATAATCACAATTCTCCAGATTAACTAATGCAAGGCAGTAACCAAAAATAATTTTTCCACAACAGCATTACATTAATTGATGGACATTGGATTAAATTAAATCTATATAGAAGCAACTGAAAACCGAATGATTCCGCGTTTAATTTAGGACTGAACGTTACTGTACCATTTGGAGCCTGACAGCGAAAATTCAGCAAGCAGCGACTAGAACTAATAGATCAAGGACCGACACAAATACAAAGCAGGTAACGCCATTTACAATCGTCTAATATTAAAATTATATTAATAAAAAATAAAGCATACGGAAATCATATTTAATAAAATAATTACAAGTTCCACGATATTCAAATTACGCATGAATATTGCGGTTGTAGAGAAGCAGACCATTAAAGCGAACAATAGCATTATATTTCCAAAATATTATCAATAAAGGCAGTTTACAACATTAGATACGACTTATGCGACTTAATTTCTTTCCAGCCTACTTCTCTTCCATTCCACTATCTGCCACTTCCCTATACCATCTTGGAATGAGTTCACACTCGAGTTAATTACCAAACAGTAATAATAATTATTAAGTAAATATAATTGTATACATAATTATAATCTATTTTAAATGATCTCTTAAATTAAAAATATTTAATGTATAAATAATTTTGAATATTTTATACATAATTTTGAATTATACAATATTTATATATTGATATTACAATATTTATATATTATATAAAGACTTCTAAATTATAGATCAATATATTATATTGCAATTATCAATACATGCTATAATATGTAGTGTATTGACATGATGATAGACTAATAACTTTTAAATACACAAAATTTAGTAGAATTCTAAATTCCTTTACATTACTGTTATAACTAAAAGTAAATAATAATAAAATTAATCTTTATATAAAATAGCTTCTCTGAAAAAAATTATTCAGATATTTTTTTATATATAAAACACATTAATATATTTAAACTGTGTAAAAAGTATTAATCCAAAAATAAAGTAAACAGTAAAGTATACATTCTAAAATTATTTGAAATTTACAATTCTTTTGATTAAATATTTTATTATAATTTTTTTATGTTTATTCTTATATAATAAATTTATTTTCTGTATTATAAAATAAATTTTTTAAAAAGTAAATATTTAAGGATGATATAACCAAATAAAATTACCATTAAACTGGTTACAGAACAAACAAAAGAGATTAGAAATTAATAACGTGAAAAAATTCGAAATAATATGTGAAAAATATTAACAAAAATTGATAATAATGATAAATAAATACTAATAATAAAAAGAACGACAGCAATAATAATAATAATAATAATAATAATAATAATAATAATAATAATAATGATAATCAATACTTTTGAATCCTGTGTATTTAATTCCGTAGTACAGAATATCAAGTAAAAATAATACAGGAAATAATCAAAAAGTTAATATCGCATGAGTACAATTAGTCTAAGATTACATTGACAATAAAAATAAGTAGGTATGTTCGGGAAATAAACCAAAGAAAACACTGTCCCAGGTGGTGTATAAATGTGTAAAACGGTGTTTATTTTAACGTATTGAAATATAATGCTGTCTTTAGACGATATGGTATTAATATAATACTATTTTAATTTTGAACTATAAACCTTGAACTATTTAACATTCAGACATGAATTGAATACCGCGATGTTGAGTTCCGTGAGTTTAATTAAAAGTTGCTTATTTTGCGCAGGCGCAATATTCAGACGTAAAATGAATTTTACGACGCTTGGAGTCGTATTATGTTTGATGAATTGTATTTCCTTGTAGTCCACACTACAGCAATATTCAGACGTAAATTGAATCTCACCAAGCATGGACTTGTGTTTTTTAGATCAACAGGGTTCACTTGCGGCTCGGGGTATCTGCTAACTCGAATCGAGTCTGAGCCAAGTTCTATTTATGCCTCATGCAATTGATCAATTGCGCATTAGTAGCGGCTTCCTTGATTACACTGTCTATACTTGCTTGCGACTACCTGCTTACCTCTCAGTACGCAACTTGACCCTTATCAAATTTCCTATACTGGTCGCTGAGAACCTAATCATTATACACAACTTTGTATTCAGAGATTATATATTGACAGATCGATCCTACGATTTGAGGCTGCAAGCCGCAGGCGCGATATCTTAAGTCTTTACCCTGCTCTTCCCGAGGGGAGACCTTTCTTGCTCATATATGAGAGTGGGAAATTTCAGTGATTGGTTAAGAGCTACCTATTCAGTTGTCATTGGTGTCGTTTCACCGGTAGTGTCGACACCTTTTTAAGCGATGGAGACCTTAAAGCGTTGACCGGTTTTAAACCTTGTACCGACGCTTTGGCCCGTGGCGTATATGTATGTATAAAATATGCATCATGTTGTGAAAAACAACTCGTATGATGTTTGGCAACTACACGTAAATTCTTGGAAGGTTTTGTCCGTTACTTTTACTACACGCGCTTTGCACTACACGTGATCGTCGGTACGACCATCGTCGATCTTTCGATTACAATGCTAGGAAAACTCGACCATTTCAAATCACTATCAACATGAAAATATACTTCATAGATTATCGGAAAATTAGTTGACTCTTCGAGGATATTTGGCAATTATAAATATAAAAAGTATTCAAAACAAATGTCAAAAGAAACAATATTATTTGGTGATCTTCGAGATTCTATTGGGTTTTCGAATAAGGTATAATAATAGAAATTTGTAAAATATTTTTCTAAAAATTTATTTTCACCTTTTTAAAAAAGAAAATAATGTTTTTCTATATGTTTGATGTTAATGGAGCTTAAAATAAAAAATATAAGTAAAGATTTCTAATATTAAAACATATTTTAAATACTTTCAATTTAATACATTAGATTATAGAACTTCATAGATGAATATATATACATTTCAATTATTTAACAAGACATTTCCACGTTATGAAAACATTTTATCATTTATTAAAATATTAATAAATTAATATATAAAATTATATCGAAAAATTTACATTAGCATTCTTAAAATGAATATTTAAATTGATAGAAACATAAAAAAAGAATTTAAATGTCATTATCACATACTTTATAGTTAGCCTCGTCGCATGCACAACAGTGTAAATTGTTCAGTTGTTCAGCCTCCTTGGCATTCATTTCACAAAAAATCTTTATAAGATTACCCTCTTCAGCAAACCATTGAGTTAAATTCTCCATCACCATGGCGGTAAAAATCACACACCCAGAACCTGGTGGCGGTGCTCGCCACATTACTTGCACCTATATATTGTCAACCATTTTATTAATGAGATGTGTATTTTTAAATTATAATATTAATATTTTGTATTCACTATACTTTCTTAGAATAAAATAAATGCATTAATATATTGTATTTTTATTTAATTTATTTATTATTAAATTTTCAAAAGAATGTTTATTTGCAATTGTTCAGGCAACTGACCCAATACTGAGCTCTCCCCAAGGTGGTGTGGGGGAGAGACCGATAGTGAAGGAAGAGAGATGGCAGGGTAGAAAGAAAACGAAGTCGCTGAAATCAAATGTAATACTGTAAATTGGTGTTTATTGAAATAAAATAGAAAATTTAGTAAAGATATACAATTCGGGTTTGTCGTATGTAAAAATAATGTCTTGCTCTTGATTCTTAATCTGTTTCTGCGTTTAATATTCTTGTATAATTATTTGTGTTAATCATAATAATTTTATACGTATCGCTACTTGTCTTCGATCTGCTGGTTCTATCTCTTGCCTTTCTCAGTTTGATGTCGTACGGTCGCCCGACGTCATAAGCCTGGCTGAGTTTTTCATGATTTCAAATTCTTGTCGGTTCGTTATGAACTTATCACGAAGTATAGCAATTATGCTGTTATGCGTAGAAGGCATTGTCAATTATTTATACTAGGCTCGTATTGCAAGACACTTAATGGTCATATTTACCATTGCTAAAATCTTTTGAGGCTCAGTCCGAGTAAACACGATCGTAACTGGTTATTAAAAAGAGAGAAGTAATATTCGATGTACTTTTTGAATATATTCATATTTATAATATGAATATATAATATGAATAAATAAAATATAATATATTCAGATCTGGCAGTCATAAACGTATTGAATGTTTCTAAAATGAATTTACAAACAAAGAGGTAGTACCGACGGTCGAGAGACTAACAGAGTCTCGAACAACAATAAAAGTTTTATAAATATTTGAAAAATTATTTAGTTTTTTTCGTTCTTTTTTTAATATGAAACTATAGGGAATTGATATAGTGGAATCTAATTCTCTTAACATATATTTGTCTGACAATAATATACAGAAAATGATAGTTTATATTAAAAATGTAAAACCAAATGAAATTCTAATTTAAAAATTGTGTTGATTTACCAAATATACTTAATAAATGATAGTTATTAATAGACGCAACATAAGTTTAATTATTATTGATATTGCAAGTTTGAAAATATATCTTATTTTGAAAATTTTCCAATATAATAAAAATCAATCGATTCCGTTATAGGCATATTCTTCGGGATGAAACCCGCGTGTGAATTCTCTCTCCAAGTTGCGGATGGAGAGAGACGGATAATGGAAAGAGGATGATAGAAATAGGTTTCAAAGAAACAAGTCTTTGGAGTTATTTGTGTGTTTATGTAGTTTATAGAAGAAATATCGAAGCAAATTATATATACAAGGTGAAATGAATTTAGAGATAATTATATTATTATAGTGATTAGAAAATGTATTGAGTAATTTTATATTGACACTCGTTTAAGAGTTTTAGGGGGAATGAGCAGAGGAGTTACCTCTGACTATTCAGCAATTATTAATATGCTATGTGTGATGTAGATATCACAGAAGGGGTGAGGGGCGAAGACGTAACTGCAGTTGCGACAGTATGACTCCTAAGGCGAATACACTAAATTATATGTACATGCCCTTGAGGAGAAATAAGGGGCTGTAGAGAGTGGTGGGATAATTATTAAAATAATGTAACCTATTCCAGTGTTATCGGATTGCATGTGGGGGAAGGTTTAATACGTGGGAATAATAAATAGTAAAAAATTATATATATTTACACGATTCTGGATGCCTAGGCAATAGCGATGATACTTCCGTAACGGGGACAGTGCTGATTAGGCGTAAACTTAATGTAATAACTACTATCGTTTAGTGAGATGGGGGGGGGGGGGGGGGGGGGGGGGGGGGGGGGGGGGGGCAAATGCAGTCTTGTGTCGAAATGTTTACTGGCTAGTTTTAAGGGTCAAGTCCTAGTCAGAAGTAACTGCCGTATCTTCTGTGCGGTCGTATTTATGTTTCAGGTGTATTTTCTATTTTTCTGTGGGGAGGGGTTAAAGGCAGATAGTAATTTTCCATTATCTCTTACATATGATAGATAAGCTAAAATATGGAGATTTCTATTTATGAGGTGAGTTTCGAGGGGGAAAGAAGCGGAGGTCAGAAATTCAGTAATCAACATTCTTATATATATATATATATATATATATATATGAGTCCTTTATTTGGGTGATGATATGTAAATAAGATCAGTATTTACTCGGTTTTGTCTATTATAATATATTGGCACTAGACACAGTTTATAAACAGAGAAATATTCACTAAGAGAGTTCCTACGACTAACGGAATCTCGAAAATGTATGCTATGTCCAATCATAAAAATATACAAACTTTTATTTGAAAATTAAAAAAACGCACTGATACAACATTGTAAAAAAATTTTATTTATTTGGAATGCAAAATAAAATATTACAATTTTACAGTTCTATTTATAAATAGTTTAGTATCATTAAATTTAACAATAATTAAATGAGAAACTGGTGTATTTCTGAAGAAAATAAAATTGTTTACAAGACAAAAAGTTCGTTTTGTATTTAAATAAATTATTTAAGACTTCTGGTAGTTTAAAAAAAAGTAATTAAAAAAATAGTTTTAAAATATAAAGTATTTAAAATTTTTTAATTTTGTATATGTTTAAGTACTTGTAAGTTATATAATTAATTTTTTTAAAAATTGTAAATGAATCTTTTAATAAATCTTCGTATTTTAATAATCGTTGAATTTATTCTTAAAATATACTATTTTCATATACTATAATATTATGTAATTGTTCGGGATCCGGCTCGGGTAAGAAGAAAGGGGAGCGGATCCGCGTGTATGTGTATTTTCTCCTCATGAGTGTGTGAAGGAGAAACAGATAGTGGAATGGTCGAGATAGCAGGGTAAAAAGAGTCGTAGACAAAATAGGCGGATAACACTTGATTTTATTGAACAA
>JAPYYT010004595.1:0-16066 GCA_030522565.1 Ceratosolen corneri | reverse complement strand
TAATATAGTAGGTAGTCATATGAATTTAGATTTGTCTTTCCTAACATATGAAGTTAGGATCACGTATTGAATTTAGGTTCCTTAGAAATATTTTTGAAATAATAGCCACGTGGAAAATTGGCTAATATAGTAGGTAGTCAATGTAAATGAATAATTTTCCAAATGTCATATCTCAAAAAATTTGTAAATAGTAGCGTTAACCGTCGTCGAATATTAAAGTACAGCAATGAAAATATCCTGGAAATTCCAATGTACTTTATAATTATAATAAACTGCAAAGTTCATAATTTACTTAAGTAAGACAATTTCAGTGATCTGACGCGTTGATCAATTGTCGTGTATATTATTCATCATAATAATGCAGAAAAATCTACCAGTGCTATTACGACGTCTCTTTGGCGAATGAAACGGAAAGGTTTGAGCTGCTGCAGAATTTTGTATCGCTAAGGATGACGAATCACGTTAGTCCTAGTGGCTAATTCACCTCGAGAAAATATAATAACGCGAGTGTATTAAATAATACAGAGAGTATTCGGCCCCTTATACGATTGACATGAACATCAATGTGAGCTACCTACCACTTTCTCGGATTACTGAAGAACAAATAAAATCTCTTACATTTTACGCGGAATATCCATGGCATTTCGATACCGAAGCGGCTTATTATTTCACTGAGTCGCCCTGAGAGGATCGTTGCGCAAACCCAACATTAATCAAGTCGAAAATTATGCTCGCCTTTGTTAGATCTCATTCAAAATCAATCGCAATGATTGATTTACCTTCTTTAACAGCTTAATAAAGAAAATTATCACAGTCATTATACTTTAGCGAGCCAATTAAACGTTATACTCGCTCAAGCATTAAAGAACTTTTATAACAGATTCATTTAATTATATTAAATTTATACAACCACGATATTGGAACAATAAAAATGTGCCGCTTATTGGCATGTCTGATTTTGGGATAAAACAATTTATAATATTTGATTAACCATTTGCATATACCAAACTATCTAATTTTTACTTAATAATGAGGTACTATAGCAGATGATAAATAAATTTTACCGCTCTGAATATTCTAAAATTAAACTTGGCTCTTAAGAGGGCAAATAAAACGAATGGATTGGAATAAAAAGAAACTAACTCGACTCAAGAAGAATTAATTTATATGAATTATTTCGGTAGATAGCCTAGCCCACGCTTTTGGGGCCCCCTTCATTTAACCCCGAGAAATTAAAGAAAAAAAGCCTTCCGACATTTTACGTTGAACAGGGCACGAGCGTCGGACGAGTATAATAAAAAAATGAAGAGTATTCTGCCTTTTCAAAACTAGCGTTGACCATGCATGTCAAAAAAGCTTCTCGCCGAAATATCGTGTAGCACCGTATACTCCCACGTAGATGGAAAAACGAGTGAAAAGGAGCAAGAGAGCTGAACTAGTGCTGGGGAACGCCGAGTCGTGAAACGAATTTCCGCTCGAAACTCCAGTCGAAACGAGAGAAGGACGAAATTCAATGTAAGCAACTCCGGCACTAAACGAGGACGGCCTACATCCGTCGAATTTTTTTCGAGCCCCACACCCTTTGGTTTCTACTAGAGCTCTTTTTTCGGCATGTGGTGAAGCGAGAGGCATTGTTTATTCAGCGGCGTATCAGTGGCGTCGACGACGACGGCGGGCGCGCGTGAATTAACTTCCGGTGGGACGTCGCGGTCCGGAGGGCTCCGTAAACTCTCGCGCGTTTCCGGTCTGGCGTCGGCCGGGCCTCCCCTTCCACAACCGACCTCCGGATCTCCCTGGGCGCTGCCCCATCGGATCCGAGAGCAACAGAGACGAAGGCCTTCGTCTCTTGCCTTGTCA
Organism: Ceratosolen corneri; assembly: GCA_030522565.1. Taxonomy (NCBI): domain Eukaryota; kingdom Metazoa; phylum Arthropoda; class Insecta; order Hymenoptera; family Agaonidae; genus Ceratosolen; species Ceratosolen corneri. Next base: position 14,209 of record JAPYYT010004595.1, on the reverse strand, counting down.
CTCCGATACCTATCCCCCCCACCCACCCACCCACACACACACACACACCAACCAGTCCCCCCTGCGCCACCCCTCGAGCGTGAAGCCTGACTCTCTTGCTCTCTTATTCTCTCTCTCTCTCTCTCTCTCTCTCCCACTCTCCCTTTGCTAATTAAGATATTGATTCTTATTATGTCGGACCGATGACGATTGCATCCAAGTCGGCAACTATGAAGCGTCGACTCAAGACTTTGTACTTACTCTGGACTTTTTACTCTTTTAATGCATCCTCCCATGCCAGTGATTTCTACATTTGAAATAATATTCGACTGCTAAGTTAATAGTATCGTTAGTCAGTTTGCTCAGTTCCCAAATATAATTATTAACTATGAATTTGTGTAATCCTATATCCTATCCTATATCCTATCCAATTTTCTTATGAAGCAAAAAAATACATTTAATCTTTTAATACTTAAAAATACACTTACTTCAATTACTTAAAAACTTAGAACTCACAAACTACTCAAAGTGGCGCAGTTGAAATTAAATACGTAATTTTCGTCTATATAATCTCAGCAGTTTTAAAACTATCGGTAAAATATTTATCCTCGTAATGTCTTCACTCTACTAATTGAAAATTTCTTTCGTACTGCCACTCTCCCGTATCATTCACGCAACTCGCATCATTATATTCCCTTCCAATAATACAAGTAGCCCTTGTCGCAAATAGTATTTTGAATAAGACTAAACGCATCTAGCAAAACGAACAACTTGTTTTTCCGACTAAGGTGTTGAAAATCACTTCAATGTAATTTCCCCTGCCCAAGGAGATAAACGCGCTTCTTCCTTGGCCGTAAATTGCAAGCAGAAGAAGCGCGCGTTGTACAGTCCAGCGTGAACGACAAGAAAAATCATCCCACTCGTAACCGGCGTTAATCGCGTTAAACCAAAGGACTCGCATAAAACACAATCAAGAGTAATTGATTTCTCGTGCGTCAGCCCTCACTCGGGAACGCGGAAGGCAGGGAGACTCGGACGGTGCCCCGAGCGTAAAGGATGACCAGGCTGACCCGTCTGATAAATATCTTTACGGTCGAGCGAAGCCTTGGCTGGCTTCGGCAGCGCGAGGTGAAAAGGCAGCGCGCAGCCTCGCAAAAACGAAATTGGAGAAGGACTATGAGCCGAGGGTAATTATGAGGATTAATCTTAAGTCGCGTAAAGTCCGCCACTTGTGGAGCCTTCGTTGTGCTTAACTTTCCCGCTCGCCGTGACAATCGCTGCGTAGCTCTTTCGGTGGATATCTGGCTTTTAGACTTTGATGCTTCGCTTTTCTATACGAAGATTTTTAACTTGCGATAGCAAAAACTTGTCGTGTCATTAACGTGGGCTGCTCGCAAGAAAGAGCGCGAAAAGACGCAACCCATTGACACTAGTGCAAATTTTAAACACTTTAATGAAAAATCGGCTCCTCGTAATTATCGCAGAAAATTGAATTATATGTCATATGGATAGTAGACACAACGATAAGTGGCAAGAGAAAAAAACTTATTTAATTCGCTATTGCTAGCTCTACTGACATACAAAAGTAGAATTTGGCATAACTTTTCAGGCTATTCAACTTGGGATGGATAAACGCATCCTGAAATTTATCATTAAGTGCCTATCGTGGTATAAACTATGGGGAAATAATATTAGCTAACAACATTAATTGTCCGTTAATAGTATATGAATGTAACAGAGATTTTAATATTCTGTCAGTAAATCTAAGAATGTAATTTATTTGAATAAGCTGCAAGATTTATAAACATTCGATATAATATGGAAATTCAAAATATATTTTAAAAACTTTTACAACTATGATGATTATGTAAGATATTTGAAATTTGAAAAAGAAGCTTATTTATAATGACTTGGTTTTTAACTACACTATGATGATTCATAATCGTATATTCATTACGTCCGAAAATATACATTTCAATGTATCTGATATTTCCAAATCCTAGTAAAAGTCATATTTTAGTTATAATTTTTTATTGAATTAATGATAGATAATTATTATTTTTTTTCATTTATTTTAGTTTTTTATTTACATGTGTTGACATTAAACTAATTAAAATGCGAAAATCGGAGCCTGCGATAGCTATTTAATTTTTATGAGGACTTATTCTTTTTATATAGCTCAAGGGGAAAATGAATGGATTTAATAGGAAATTTTACTATTTGATGGGATGCTATAAGAAATGAAACTCGAGTCACTTCTTTTAGTATTAAGATTTTCATTGCACCCTAACGTAAATCAAGCATTCTATAATTACGGAAATTAAATTGATAATACGAATATTAATATCGTTTAACTCCTGTAATAAAATGACACAATCTATTCAATAAGAAAAACTTGTAATTTTTTTCATTAATGTATCTTCTCTAATGTTTTTCATTGTTCAATAATATGAAGCGTTTCAACGTCTAAATGCTTATATGCGTAACAATTAGTAATGAATACAATTAGTCATTAATAGTTTAATTACATAAACGGTATATCAGTATATTAAAGGGATATAAAACATAATAATAATTATCATATCCATAATTAATATATCCAATATTGTCAATATATATTGTTATAAACAAAATTATAGTAAATCAGACAGAATTCTCAATAATTATAATACTACAGATAGCACAAATAGAATATAATGATGTCATTGTTAAAAAATGATTAATCGACGTAATTAATAATTTACATAATTTTGTCCATAAATCTTGAGCATCTGAGAATTTCTGTCAACCAACCAGTTTTAAAAGGCAAGTAATAATTAATCAATATTACGAAATTTAAAATGATTTCATTCTATTAATCAAACGTTTTATATCTCTTTAATAAAATTTGCCATGCTCGAATATATTTCATCGCCGTAAAATAAATGGTGCAAAATACATGAAATAAAACGAAGTATCAAATCAGGATCAAATAAACTCGTTTATCTTGATACAACGTGACACGATAAATTGCCCGAATAAATTTGCCTGACGGCCACACGATTCATTATCCCGTTTTCTAGTCAACCATTGCCTCCACTTTGAAAATTCCTGTATGGCACCTACGACCGAAATCGGACCAAATATGATGGCATTCAAAACAAATCTACTGCATATAACCAAGAATTGTTATCAAACCATATAAATTGAACAATAAACCATCCCTCTTCGCATCATACTGCGCTCTGTGCCACTTGTGCATCGCTCACTCTCTCTCTCTCTCTCTCTCTCTTTCTCTCTTCTATTTTTTCCGTTATTTTTTATCGACGATAAAACATAGTAGCCGCTCTTGCGAATTCCTCCCCTTACCTGAATTTTCGCGCCGACGAATGTCGATATAGCATTTTTTTCGCTCTTTGCACGATCGGAATAGAAAGTCATTGGAGAGGAGGAATTGACGTGGAAGAGTGAGAGACAGCCAGAGGGAATGAGGAAGAGAGAGAAAGAATGGGCATATATGTATGTAGAATAGGGGGTCGAAGCTACAGGTGTCAGCGAGAAGAGTATTTTTCAGCAAGCGGGCAGCCCCTGCGGCTCTGAACACACTGCGCTGCTGGAGAGAGGCAGATAACGTTGGCTAGAGCAAGGAGTAAGCGAGAGAGAACAAGAAGTCACGCGAAAGCGAGAGGGAGACGGAGAGAGAGACAGTACTGACTGCCGGCACGCACGTTGAATTCGCTAAACGTTCCCACTCGTGCGTGAAATGCCTCGATATCACTGTTTTATTTTGGCCCGTTCACGCATTTGGCTCGCTCTTTCTCTCCCTTTCTACTTCGCTCATTTTCTAGTTCACTCTCTCATTTTCTCGTGTACTTTTGTCATAGCATTTGATCTCGTTCCCATTTTAACCTACTTTGGAGTCTCTCTCTATCCCATCATCAAGTACGTGCAGCTCCAATCTTTCCATTTCTCGTCGACGTTTATGATAATTAAGGGGTAAGCCCGCAAACGTATGTGTGATGTACTGGAAGCTACTCGATTTAATAGCTCTATTATCCAGATGTGCTTTTTTAAGTGTTTCCTGTCTCGTGAAAACACAGACTCGAGCAAAGGCACATCTTGATAAGAAGTATTTCATGGGTTATTAAACTTTTTTCATTATCACCTTACGTTATTTTATATGAACTAAACAAATTATTTTGAATGCTATAACTGTAATAATGCTGAAACTTAAATAGTTTTATATATTGAGTATACGGATACAATTACTTTCGGATACAATTAATTGAATGAAAATGTTAATTATATCAATAATTATTTGACTATCACATAATATTGAAAAATCATGCATATCAATACATTTTTCTAAGGACACATAATTAATATTAGGCAATTTATAAATACTTACTTAATATGCACACAAACAAGATTTACTATAATAATAAATTATGTAGACCGACATTAGTTTGAAGATCTTTTCAATATTTGGAATATTATACTATTTTTTAATCTTATAAAATTTAACTTAACTTTATATTCATAATTCTCTTCACACAACAATTAGAAATTAAAATTAACTATACAGTCAGTAGCTAACAACAAATATAATAGTGTTTTTAAATAATGAGTATTTATTGCATACTAATATACATAGAAAAATAATAATGAAATTTATATAATACTGATGACTTCTTTCCAATTGATAATTAGGAGTAATTGTATGACATCGTTTTCGATTGCAGCTAAAGAGATTATGAATTTTAGTGAATACCATAAGCTACGATCGTAATATGTACCTTTTGCTATAGAAATCCATCATCGTGAGCTTTTCGACCAAGAACTTCTAAAATTCCTGAACCATGGAAACCAATAAAAGTCAAGCTTCATCGTAAGGCAACTCATCGATGTATTGCTTCACTTCGATATAAAATCGAAGTGAGAATGTAGAGACCAATCTAATTAATAATCATCGGCCCAGGCGAGCAAAGAGGCTGCACAATGGCGCACGATACCTCCACCCGGATTAATTCTCTGAAGATTAACGAGCGGCTTCTCCTTAGCAGGGGCTGATACAAGACAAAGAGAGAGAGAGAGAGAGAGAGAGTCTCTGAATCGTTCGTGTATGTGTGCGTACGTATATTGGGGAACGGGGTGTAAGTACGTATATAGAAGGGCGTGTAAAAGATGTGAATCGAAGAAGAAAGAGAGAGAGAGAGAGAGAGAGAGCGAGGGAGAGTGAAGGAGAAATTGCGAACAAGAGCGATGGAGAAAGAGCGTCATCCCTTGGCACAAATCTTGTGGTGTGTGTGGTACTGTGGTGAGGCCACGCGCAGCTTCTACCCGCATTAACGCAATTATGAATTTGTCGAGCTCCTCCTATCTGACAATACAAGATGTCGCCAATGTTTGCTGAGAACACATATGCCGCCTGTAAAATCTAATGCAGAATTTGGTGCGATCTGCGAATTTTACTCGGATACAATACGACTGCTCGGCTTTCGGATTACTTCATTAAAGAGGCTTTTGTCAGCATATGCCAGACATATCACCACAAATCGTGAGCGGGAGAATGATATTTCTTTCTTATTACATCTTTCTTAAAAAAACTTTCTGCGTTGAACCCCCTATCTCTCTTTCTCAATCTCTTTCTTATTTTTAATAAGAGCTTACAATAGTATTTCCATTATAACAATCGTTAATATTCACATTATAACATAGGTTTCTCTATATTGCACTAAAGCTTCTCAAGAAAATAAATAGCAATTAAAAAACATAAGATAATAATATATAATTGTAATGAATAAAACAAATAACACATAGTAATAATAATTTATTTTATAATCCTCTATATAAGATCTACTCTTGATGTATTATTTAAATGTTATATTGTGAAATAAATTTTTGGATGAATTCGGTCTAATAATTTTAATTTATTCTAATAAATCGCTACGAATTTATGGAACGTTACAACACAAATTACGAAAATCTAGCTCATATGTATAGTTCACTCACACTTGCGCTTAAAAAAAGAAATACATCGAATAATTAAATTTGTTTAATGACATGCCGTGGAATAGATGGAGCGTATTTAATCTTTAACGTCTTGCACGTCACACTGCTGAATAAATTCAGAGTCATGTGAAACTTTACTTAATGGTTTTCTTCTCTAATAAGTTCACTTTCAATAAGAAGTATTGATCAATCGACATTGTAAAGTACTGTTTAGGCTACCATTGGATCACTCCAATGCCCTGCAAACATCGGGCGCACATTTCTCCAACTTATAATTCAGTGTAACCGGTTATTTTAAACAAGTTAATCTTCACACGATACTAGAATTCTAATAAAGCCAATGAAATATCTAGTACGAGCCAGAACGAGCCATTGTTTAAGTAGTTACTGTTCGTTAGGAAAAAGTCAATATTGCGAAAAAGTATACTTGGTCAGATTGTAATATCGTTAAATAGCCCTGCGGTTCTAGAAAAATGTCACGAAGCCATAGTATATTGAATGCAATATCTACGCATTTATATTACCCCTCTCTATTCCATCGGTTCTATTAATAAATTAGAGGATAGAGGTATATTAGCACACTAATATTCAATTATGTAAACAACAATTTATTTTATTTTGTTATAAATAGAACAATTAAGAATATTATGTTTATAGAATTAAACTATTATAATGAAATAAATAAAATATTGAAACGATTAATATTTGTCTAATTCAACTACGATATTGTTAGTAATTAAACTATAGATGAGTATAAGAATGCTCTAGAATACGATTACCTACGTAAACATAGTATTTGAATAAAATATGTATTCTCTCTCAGTAAATGAATCTTTAATGATAGTATAGGATTTAATAATATTTGTTTATAACAAAATTAAATATTTAAAAAATTGATTTTTAATGAGCAATTACATAATCAACCATTATATTAACAGTTTATATATCAAACTTTGTCAATTTAACAGTCCATATATAGGCTAATATATTTTTAATAAATTAATCGATATATATCATCATAAAAGATGACTAATACACACACACACACACATATATATATATATATATATATATATATATATAATATTTTTTTTAGTAATGTATAAATTTACAAATGTTAAATATTTTTTATTACTATAATACGTGCATATATAATGATGTAATACATAAATATGTATGCGTAATATTTTACATAACATAAATATTTAAAGTAGATTTAATGGATGCAGTTAAATGTATGAACTTCAACTTTAATGAGGTTCAATAAATTAATAACACTTCGAAAAATAAAAAAAACATTATGTATGTAGTATGTAACAATTAATAAAGAATTTTGTATATGGAAAAACTAAACGAAGTGTAGAAGGAACTTTCAAAACATTCTAAATTGAAGTGAAAAGGTATAAGTTATTACTTCATTCAAGAATATGACATTCCTTTTTTTCTATTTATACGATTATATATACAAATATATTTTAATGACCATGCATAGATGTATATATATTATATGAGGTGTATAATATTCGTATGATAATAAAAAGGAGCTCCTTTGAAACATAATCAAATCTTAAATTAACAATAATGCATTATTTAAAAATTTTTAGAATATATTTTTGAAACTTGCATTGCAATTAACATTTTAAAGTAATTAAGTTAAATTGATAATATTAAAAAACTGAATTGAAAAAACGATATAAGTAAATTTAAGTATAAAATCTACAAAATGCTATCTGGTCATCAGCATTACAATACAAACAATATATGTGCTACAATTGAAGAATCAATAAATTTTTTAAACATCTACTATCAAATGAAGATTCTGCCGGAACTTTAAACAATTTATTTGTGTGATGTACTCTTTGTTCAGTAGAATTTAAAGTTTCTCGAAAATATTCAATATTTTTATTAAACATTAACTATGTTTTATATACATGTTTATTTTCTATCGAATATCTCATAAGCCTATTAAAATTACATTAATAGAAAAGTATATTAATACAATATAAAAAAATCATATTAATGTTAACTTACCTTGTTTACGAAGATGAAATAAGATGACGTATTTTGAAACTGACAGTATACAATCAGAAATCGTATTTCAGCCAATATTGTTTAATGCGAACTAAAACGAAATATTATGTAAATTATGTAAATGTCACTAAGAAATATGAAATTAATATCTCATTTTTTTATCAATATTTTTGTATTAATGAATGTAAATTTAGAAGTAAATAGTTTACATATTTAATGTTATTATTATTATTATTATTATTATATAATATTATATAATATTATATAATTATATATTATTATATAATTATTATATAATATTATTCACCACAAAAAATATTTCTCTGACAGATGAAATACTAAATGTGCAATTTCCAAAATATCGCCATATTATTTAGATAGCAGCAGCTCTAAGAATTTTCGTAAAACGCATACCATGTCATTTTACTCCGAGGACTGTATTTGAAACTATTTATTTTCAAACAATTGAATTCGCATAAAATACGAATAAAATATAATGATAATATTATTTTACAAGAAGCATATAAATTATTTTCAATAATTTAATAGTAAATTCTAATAAACAATAAAATTAATAATTAATAATAATAATATAAATATATAAATTAATAAATAAACAATAAAAATAATCCGAAAAAGATATGTTTCAATATCAGTTCTGACATCACTGGCTAAATCTCTATCTAAAGAAATGCTATTCCTTATTTATCCAAACAATAGTGCTATAAGAATTGAAAGTAACGTATGCGCACACAGAGCAACAGAATCCATACTCAGTATCACTTGAGCTTAGGACACTTTGGTATGCACATCATACACGTAGAATCCTTCGACGTGCGCACACACGAAGGACTACATCTCTCATACTCCCACCCAACCCTGGAGTGGATAACAGACCAAGCGATTTATTCTAAACCTTTATCCGTAGACACCCTCTCAAAATTTATGAAAGAAGACGCCCGTTTAACCGACTCGCTCAGTCATCCCTCACGCCAACTACGCGGCGGCAAGAGCCATACCCTCGCGTACACCGCCCTCATCCTTGCTGCGACGCACCCGCTTTCGCTCCCCCCCCAGCCCACCCCACCCCTCGCGCATTTATTCCGAGCGGCTCTCAGAAGACGCGCCGCCACGCGTTCACATGTCAGCCCTTTATTTTGCCCCATAAAAGCAAAATCTTTCTACGCTCAGAGCCGATCTCGTTGTTGGGTATTAAAGGGGATGGTGGTGTCCTTAACGCGTGATTGGGATACCGATGTTGCGCTTATTGGGGCGCGGCAATCGGTAAAGGCCTCTGAAGGGGTTGCTGTTCGGGAATACTTTGCGCCACGGGAACTGAAAATAGATACGACTGAGGGATGGATTTTAGTTTTATGGGTGAATTCGAGGATGCGCATTGATCAGGAGAGCAAGTTTTCATATTTCGTCTATACTGGAACAAAGATTGGGTCCGTTGGCATTTATGAAGCTGATTTTATAGCAAGGGGATATGGGTGGACTAGCATTAAAAGTAAGTGTCCGAACTGACTTATTTATTACCGACTTATTTTTGCAAATTTAAGCTAAAATCGCGTATGGGGAGATTAGAATTAAATTTAATAAATCTAGAGATTTACATTTAATTACTAGAATTAAGTTCAATTAATCTAAGTCTGATAATGACAACACTGTATTTAACGATATTTCTTTAAAGCTTTTTTCTTGATATTTTATTTAAACAGGTAACGTACTGCAATATTGTAAAATTTTACATATACATATACAATATATAAATGTAAATTAATGTGCTTCAAATAATAAGTTTGTTTAAGAATCTCAATCAGTCTAGAAATTATTATAATATGTTTTCTTCAGTTTACTTAGACGTGCTATTGATGAAAAAAAATTTTAAAACAATTAATCAATAACAATTATTATAACTAAGCAACTAAATTTTAATATTGAGAATTAAGATTGTAATGCAGTCCGTTGTTTATATAAATGAACTTCGAAAAAGTCTATATTACAGTTATCTAAAGATAATAGCTTTATGTAAAGATTTTCAAGAAAATTATAAAAATTAAAATATAATCACTGGGTTATCACTTATCACTGGGTCTAAACATGTTCTATGCAATTATTTCACAAATAAATTTATGAGTCAAATTAAAACTCCTATAAATAGATTGCATTCTCTCATTGCATATCATTTCATAGGTAAATAACGAGATATATAATATGATTGTACAGCATAACCTTCATATAAACGACTTTCGATAATAATCACTTAAGGGAAAGAAAAATGTACTCCAATAGTTTTCTAGGACAGCGCCACCTAAACATTCGAATTTGAAATGTGTCCTAGCAAAGTCGTAAATACAAACCGATCTGACTCGTGAAAATCGCTCCAATTTTAGCCAATCTTCTTTAATATCTAAAAAGAAACGAAAAAAAAAAGGAAGAGGACTATGCGCATTCAATTTTTCTTTATATACGATATATCATAACAGAAAATTATGTTTTGATTCAAATATATGCGCAAAATATTTAAATCACTATAATATTTTACTTTAATATTTTAATATTCAAAAAGACCATATCACATGTTTTGATAAAATAGTACGACACTTTCTATGAAGGGGAAGCTTACTTTTAATTTATAGAGCTGTAACGAATAATTTTTAAAGTAAAGATCACTAATATATGGAAAAGAGTGAAAGGAACACGCTTACGATTCAACAAAGAAATAAACATTTCAAAAGAGCGACACTATCATGAATTGTTATCTGCAAGTATTTTGTTTACTCGAGCAAGACTGACATTCGCAAAGACTTTTGCTCTATTTGCTCATTCGATGCAATATATGTAAAACTATATTTATTTGTATATGCACAGTTCGAAAGATACGCGTTTGCCCTTTCTGCGTCCAAGAAAGATTGAAGTATACACCTCTATAAAGATCAACACAGATGGAAGTAGAGAGAGAAAACCAAATATGGTATGTGAGAGTGCGAGTGTGAAGGTGGGAGAGTCGCTGGAGGGTAAACCAGAAGGCAGTTCAATTTCTCAAACCTGTCCAATCCGTGTCGTATGCAAAATCAATCACGCTGGTCTGCCTCCCCCGTCTCCGCTTCTGGCCTCGCCGAGTTTGCTTTCTAGTGTGCGAATCTCGAGAGCCTTAGCCATTCGATTTTCAAATCCGATCGAAGCCACAGCAGTAATTCAGGTCCGATATATGAAATTTTGCCTCGCCTTCGAGCCTTTTGCTTAACATATTTCTCCGGCATGCAATTCCATTAATACATTAGATTGAGAAGTTTTCGCGCTTGTCCGTGCAAGCATATTTGCCAATACAATATGCAACTAGAAATATGATTACTTACTGGATATATGAAATGTATAACATTTTATTAAAATAATATGTAAAACCGTAAAAGGAACTAAACATTCTTCGATTCTTTTCCTTGAAATTAATAAATTGCTTTGCTAAAATATTATAAATATATATATATATATATATATATATATATATATATATATATATATTTATAAAGAATTTTTAATTATTAGTAATATGAGCAAAATTAACGAATACCGTAATCAATGTATTAATAATATGCATCTTTCACATAGTTCATTCAAATTCTTCAAATAATAAAAAAAACATATAATAAATAATTTATTATGAAAAATTAACATCAAAATATAACATGAATAATAAAACCATTCATGTATCAATATGTATATATAATTTTGCTTTTATAATTGTGCCACATTATTCCATTTATAGTCATAATATGAAGTAAAGATTGAAAGGAATTTTCTAATAATAATATGATTGCATATATTTATAATTATATTAATTAATATGTATAATGATGATATTTTTATTTAATATCTTTTATTGTTAACATGACATTTATGATTAACTAAAATATCAATTTGTTGGAATTGCACGCTCCTCTCGCATCAGCGTACATGCAATATAAATTGAACGACACATAACAGTAATTAAAATTTTATTAGTAGCAAACTTCAAAGTGTTTCAGAACAATTGTTCAGAGCAGTGCCTCTTTTAACTACTGAATTCGATCTTTATCTACTAAAGTTAGACAGTAGGAAATAGCAACGGAGGGCTCTTCTTACTTCATACTTGAGTAAATCAGACTTGATGATTTTTGTCCTTGGTCACCTTCCATACGTGAAAGTTATTCAGCCTCAATGTCTTTCCTCTCGAATGAACTTTAATGTGTCTATTTAATATATCAATAATCCGATCGATTAAGGGATTAAAATGAAACTGAAAATTTACTCTTACGTTAACAAGGCTGACTTTTATTATTTTCTTTGATCGACAAACATTTTAAATTTATTATCTAATACTAAAGACGATTTAAGTAAGTCTATCGAGCAATTTATAATTATACAATACAATTTGTATTATGAAAATATGAATCAAAGACCGCACAAGAAAGGATATCCAAAACTAAACCTTCTAACATGCCTAAAAATAAATGTAAATGCGAAGCACTCGTGAAATTGAATAAGTAATAAAAGTTGAAGTATTTATAAGTAAGATTATTCGCTCGATAAGCTATTGAAGAAATAGTAGAAAATAAAGCGATTATCATCCAATGGTTTTAATGCGCTCGCTTTTTCGCTGGCATATTTATGCCATTTCCGATATCCCACCCAGCGTTCACATGTCAAGCCACTTAAGATCGCATTCCGTAGCCGAATTCCTCTTATCCTCGTTCCCATCAGAAGTCCCCGCGAAAAACAATAAAAACATCCCTTGAAGTATTATCCGTCGTATAAAGTACGCGCGAGAGATTCCGGCTTCTCTTGCCCACCCCCTACTAAATCTGTCTGCATCCTTTGTTCCCTTACTTCCTACCGTTCCTTAAAAACCGTGCGCATCTCTAGAACGATTTTCTTCCAGACCAATGAGAGGAGCGCGCCTCGAGACACACATATGTGCAACTGAGTGCGGCAACACGACAGCAACACGGAATGTGCCTTGACACGCGAGGGGCAATAAAACATTTATGACTTGTTTACACGGTGGCACGGGGATGATACAAGCGGCACAAGTGGATCTCAGCCACCGAATATAATGCGTCCAAAGTCCGCGTTAAGCCAATGGATACACAAATTATAATCTTTACGTCCTAGACCGACATTATTTATCAAGTCGGGCTGGATTCTCCGTTCGTTTCGTGCTGAACCATAAGTGGATATATATAGACTATAAAATAAAGCGAAGCATTAGTCTCGCAATTAGCGAATGCATTTTACATTGACTTGTGGTGTGATATTAAGATCTTTTGTATGTCGAACATTTATTATTGAATAAATTATCGTACTCATCTCGTATCAGTATAAGGTGATCTACAATTACAAAAGTCGTATCGTTAATTCTTATTGCATGTTTAATTATCATGGATAAGAAATATTAAATATTTTATAAATTTCCTATAAATATTGAAATATATTGTTTAATTGTTAAAGGTATAGACATTTTATTTATCTCATTTATAATTATTTATATGCTATATATTATTGTACAATATATTATGTATATTTTAATGTATACATCTGTATACGACAATGTTAAGGTTTTTGATTTTCAATATGAGCAAATAAAGATGAAGAATTTAGACAAATAACAGCTATTAGTCGGCACATAAAGTGTATAAAACAGCTTATACGCAGTGAAAAACAAAAGATTGCGTCAGACGAGCCTTTTCTCTTTATCTCATCCAGGAAAATTGGATCTATTACGCGATTTCGAGACGAAAAGGCCTCCCGTACGACTAATCAAGGACGGCATTTTTAATTAAATAATAGTAATCCTGAAAGGAGTTCTCCACGATTTTCCAACAAATCCCGTCTCCACTCCCTTTTTTCTCCCCCCCCCCTCACGCTCTCTCTCTCTCTCTTTCTATTATACTTTTCTCTTTCCATTTCTATCTATTTCTATCTTTGTCATTTACTATGCTGCATTTATACAGTCGTCTGTCATTCCCTCTCGCTTTTACCGACGTGGCGAATCGTCTCTCTTTTGGACTTCGAATTGTAATTAACATTTGGTTCTCCCATTAGTGTAATTAAAGTGCCATTCCATAATCTAGGAGGTGGAGAGGAGTACCTTATCTTTCAGTCTTCAGCTCCCTCTGTCGCTTTCCATTTCTCTCTCTCTCTCTCTCTCTCTCTCTCTCTCTCTCTC
>JAPYYT010004591.1:0-10799 GCA_030522565.1 Ceratosolen corneri | reverse complement strand
GGGGTAGGGGGGTGAAGAACAAGATGACGGAGGCAGGGGCCTGTCTTGCCACGCGCGTTGCACTTCAAAACCGCGCCCCGCTTTTACTGGAAACACTGGGTTTGTAAATAAAGTGTGGCAATCATGACATATGAGATTTGCCATGTGCGGTTCTAAGAGAAAGACTTGTAAATAATATTCGTAAGATGTTAACCGATTATTCTAGCAAGGGTCACATTCAAAAGTAAATAGGTCTTATTTAGTGACTACTCGAGATTCTGTCGGAATTTGTATGCGTTTATATAGCTTAAAAAAGTAGTAAAATTAATCTTTTATATAATTATATTAAGTCTGTATAATTTTGCTTCAAATTACAAAACAAAACGCCAGATTATTTTTAGTATTTACATTATAATTTCTAATATGGATTAGATGATACATTTTTTACATTTTATAGTATATTATATTTATAGTATAGTATATTAAATTAATTTATAATATAATTATTATTGAATAGTAAATTTATTCTTAAAATATTATTTAATAAAATATTCAAATGAGCTTTAACTGAATCATTAAAAATTAGTTGTTACTTTGATTGTAGCATTCTTGTTCAAGATTCATAAAATATCGAATAGATTTATAACGTTAAAATAGATATATCAACGCTTTTAATTATTTGAATTTCATGCCTCGACTGTCCTCCCCTCAAGTCCTTTTAGTGTCACAAGTAAGAAAACTAATAAATACATCAACATTCATTCAAACAAAATTACAATAAGCCGGTAATTTAGCATTGTAATAAGTACCTAGTAATAAGTGCAACAAATTTTTTTTCCCGATAAATTTTTAATCGTTAAATTCTATTTCTCACTTAGTCGCTTTTACAAAACATAAATAAAATTACAGAAACTACAAATAAGTAGTATTCTCGAGGAAATAGTATTAGTAAGAATAAGTATGTAAGATACACGTAGAAACTGTATAAGGACTGTGGCTCTCCAAAGAGAGTATGTTTTGTTATCTGAACATTTTATTAGTGAAGTTTTGTAAAGACAATATTTAATTACTTACTTAATCTAATTCAACGTACAAAACGTGAGTAATATATTTTAATCACCCAAATCACTGGCAATGATAAAATATACGTGAAATATTATCGGTATATTCGTAGGTTCTTCGGGGACATCTGGTAATCATAAAAATAAGAGATATTCAAAACAATTTTCAAGTAAAATAGTATATAGACGTTCGAAATTCTGTTGGGTTCCCGAACAATTCACGAACAACTGTTTATTATTATTAAGGCAAGATATGACATTTATTATGAATTTTCATAATTCACGAAATCTTTATATAGTCATGCATATAGTTTCTATACTCTAACTTAAGCGACTCTTTTATTTAAAGTTTTTTTATAATTAAAAAATGTTCTAGAGTGATGTATTACTTTGATACATTGATGATCAATTACTGAAGTTAGTTACGCTATCGTTAAAAAAATTTTCAATATCAATTCCCGTTTGTATCATATTGTATATATTTCTTAAAATGTTATTCAACAAAAGTTTGTTCATTCAATTAAAATATTTATTTAGTTATTTCAATATTTCAAAAACGTAATATTAATTATTGCCATAAATTTAAAAGTATAGTACAATTTATTTTAATTTGATTATTTTAGTAATTAATCTATTATTATTTAATAGTTAAAATTTGGGTTTCATTTTCAATTATTTATTGTTAGGTTTTACTATAATATATAACATTTAGACATACTAATTTTTTCTATCATTACATAATGTATTGAATTTGTTTTATTTATAAATAATGGCCAGTTTTTTAATAAACTAAAATATTAAATATTCTTCAAAATCGCTGTTATGTGATTTTGCATGTACAGATATGTAATTTTTAATACATATTATTTTATTTAACCCTTTGATTAGAATATTTATCTTATTATAAGTGTTATTTAATAAATCGCATTATTGAATTATAAAATGATTTCATGAATTCAATTAAAAATTATGCTAACTACGCATTATTTCCATCTATTAATTTCATCTATTAATATTGATATGAAAATTTAGCATACATTATGAATGTATAGACCATTTACAACTAATATGTTTTAATTATGTTTATCCAAATATAAACTTACATAATCATTTTAATTAAAAATTGTGATCTTTAATTAAAATATGTAATTTTTAATCGTAATCTTTTTATAATCAATTCAATTAATATCAATGAAAAAATGAAAACAAATTTACTATGAATTTCAGAAGTTGCCGAACAAATACGTAAAATTTTTCACCAAGAAATAATTTTCTATAATTATTTATACTAATTGGAATATCCTTTAGAAATTTACTTTAAATTGCATTTATAAAATCCAACAACCTAGATCCTAATTAAACATTCGATAAAAGGCTCTTTCTGTTTTCTACTTTGTCGTATAGTTTTATTAATAAGTGACTGTTTAAGAACATTCGATTAATTTATTACGAAGTTATTTAAAAAGAAATTTGTAATTCTATAAATAATAAATAATTAGTACAATTAAGAAATATCTCTTTTCAGCTAAGAACCAGATAATTTTATCCAATAAGGTCGAATCATTATCGTACATACGGCAAAGGGTAATTCTTTTTATTTGTAGTTACCGTAGTAATGTTATTGAATAACTTATTTTATTAATTGATTTAAAAGAATTATCAATAGATTAATTTCAATTTTATTAATAAAAATAATTAATACAAATTCAAAACAGAAATATCGTATTTAGTTAAAAAGGTTAGACAATTTTAAATACAAGGTTAGGCATAATATTTTTAAATTATTTAATATTAATGTAAGACTACATAAAGCTTCTATTTTAAGTAGAAAATTGATCGACACTATACTATAGTGATTATTATTATTACTAGTTACTTTTATTTTAATTGTTTAGTTTATAAATTTAATAATATAATTTTATAATATCATTTTAATAATATAACTTTCTATTTTATAATTTTGTATATAATATCATTTTATAAATTAAAATTTATATGAACTGGTGTTTTTGAACACTAGTTAACTATAATAATAAACTATAAACTATAAGTGATACATTAATTGAATTTTAAAATCATATATACTATAGACTTTTGGTTTTAATGTTTTCAAAGTAATATTTTAATCAATTTCCCATATATTTTATAAATATTTTCATTTTGAAATGAATATAAATTTGATTACGATGTATAATATTTTAGAATATAATAAAATACATTTTTAATATAATTATTTATTGTTTATATTAATTGTCAAAGGAATGATGATGGTAGATAGAAATAATTATATATATATAACACTTTTTGTATACAGTAATTAAAAATAAAAGTATTCAGTTTTGTAAAAAAAAATATTTTGGTACAATAAATTTTCCTTCAATTTTTATATTTATAAAATTAAAAATTGAAAAATAATTTATAATAATAATTTTTTATTTCTATATTTATTTGACTTTCACTTATATTTAACGTAATCTTGGACTTATTTATAATTTATAAAGTATTAAAATTAATTTTGTTTATAATAATATTATATAATATAATGTATAATAATCTATAGATATACTTACATAAGGTTGTATTATAATATAAAAATTTTTAAAATTTGAAATTAGTTTTTTAATATATTCATAATTTGTAATAAATTATGAATATAACCGTTTATTAATATAGTAATAAATATTTCAATTATAAATAAACATTAAGAATAATTAAAAATACACAAAAATTGAACTCAAAACATGAATATTTATACATATATATACATATTTATTTATGTCAATCATTAATGTTGGCTACATTTTGATATTTAAATAAACACAAGTATTGATCAATATCAATTATGGTCATAATTCATATTTAAAACATGAAATTATTTTATATATTTGTCCTTAATGTAATATGTATTAATATTAAATATTTTTTTCTGATTTCATAAATATTTTAACAATAGAGTAAATTCCATCTTACCTGCTGAATCTCCAGGATTTAATATATTTTTCAGTACTATTATGTTTAATTTAATGTAATATGTTGAGATTATGAACTTTATTATATTATCTATTATTTTAATAGTTTAATTAATATTTTTTATAATTGAACTTCGATTATGAGCTATAATTGAATATATATTTTAGATTTTTCTGTTCAATTATATTCAATTGTAATTTCTATTTTTATTTTTTTTTCAAATTTTGAATAATTAATAGATAGTAAGTAAATATGCTTTATTAAGTTAGTATATGCTAATTTAAAAATCATAAATGCATATTTTTATATTTATATATATTTTAGCTTAAAATTAAGTAGTTATGTAATGAATACAATTTGTTTATGTTTAGTTAATTAATTATTTTTAAGTAATTTCTATTGACTGTATGTACTTTCAATTAAACCTTACAATTACTAGACATCCTTTTAAAATTGTATATATTATTTTCATGATTCCCAGTAATCTTTCTAAGTGCATCAAAAACTGAAATAAATTAAATAATCCTACAATTATAAAGTATCTTTATAATGTGTTATAAGCAGTTAGCATGATTCCATCGTCCAAATGGAAATAATTTTTTCTGAGTTCGATTATTAGTTAATTAATAATTAATTTAATACTGGATATAAGAGCTACAAAGAAACGAAATTGAAAAGTTTAATTAAAGTTAAAAAATACTGATGTAAAAGAATACAAATTAATGAAAAATGCATGGTGAAAATGAAATATATAATGTTAGGTGGGTTGAGGATGACTTCTGTGAAGCAAAATGCATAAGACAATAAGAAATTACATGTTAATTAATGGTAGATGGTTGCAAAAATCTTCTGAATACGTACATATGAAGATTAGAAAAACTGTATATTTATAGCATGATAAATTATAGTACACATTAATTAAAATTTTCAAATTATTTTCATTTCAGTATTTACAATGGCAGCAACGATGCCTATTAATCCAAAGCCATTTTTAAATGGATTAACTGGGAAACCAGTTATGGTGAAATTGAAATGGGGCCATGAATATAAGGGTTATTTAGTCTCAGTTGATGGATATATGAATGTGCAATTGGCAAATGCAGAAGAACATATAGATGGTAACTGTACTGGTAGTCTTGGGGAGGTTCTAATAAGATGTAATAATGTGATGTATATACGTGGTGTTGATGAAGAAGATGAAGAAGGCGAGATGAAAGATTAACCCACACACATTTTTTTAATTAATAAATAATTATTTTATGGAGTATATAAATATTAACACTGTGTCTATTTTTTATACTACAACAATAAAACTAAATAAAAATAAAATAAACTTCCAATTAATATATATTATAAATTCAAAACTACAATGTATCATATATGATTGTAGGTAGAAAATGTATTTGAATTAATATTCATTGTTCGCGATTCCGACAGAATCTCGAGTCGTCACATAATAATATTTGTTTACCTTTAAATGTGACTCTTGCTACAATATTCGTGTATCATCTTACGACTTTTAATTTCAAATTATTCTGTTGGAACGTCTCGTACTTCGTGATTGCTATACTTTGTTTATAATCCCAGTGTTTCCAAGAAAAGCGTTGTGAGCTTTTGAATTGTAAAGCGCCTGGCAACATGGCCCCCCTTCCATCGTCTCGGTCTTCGCCCCTTTTACTCCTTGCCTAAAAGAACGCGACATTCCTTGCCTTTGTATCTCAGCTACGTAGAGAAATTCGTTAGGCCCATCACCATACATTATCGGCGGCCTATCTTGCCCTTCGGCTATAAAATAAGACCGCAAGCTCACGGAACCGAGAAGTTACTCCAATTGCTCTACGTCTTCCGGTCCATCGCGGAAGGGTCTCCAGCGCAAGAAGTGGTCATACATCCGAGCAATTTAATCGCCTACGTCTGGATTCATATCATCAGAAGCTTCGTCCAGACGGTGAGCAAGCTACTTCCTCGCGGTTGCATCCTTCCCATCCTGGATAGAGCTCCCAGGTGGAGCGCAGAAGAGAACCCAGCATTAAGAGGCAAGTAGCAACCTGGTTCAAATCATCGCGGAATACATGCTCGATCGAACCCTGCGTCGCTCCTCGCAACATCCGTTTATATAGACTTTATTCTCACGCGACGGCCATCAACGCGCAACACATGTATTCCGGAGCCCGATGATTGATAACCACTGTACGAGCACTCGGCGATCCGGCTAAGGGCCGTTTACTAGACACCGCCCCCATTATATTTCGGATAGTAAAGACAATGCGTAGTCAACTGCGAAAGTGCGGGATAACATAAACATATAGACAATCACACCTCGCGTAACGTGTAAGTGCAGCCATCACATCGTGCACATACGTGAAGGTGCGGCTCTTCACATTTGTACTGACAATCGTCTTATTAATTATATACATAATTGCGTGCGTTTTCTATCATTATTATAAATTCAATAAATATCTCTTTGGTTCTGCATTACCCAGACCACATTAATTTTCGATATTTTCACCCTGTTATCTCAACTCTTCCACTATCTGAATTTCACACTCGGGTTTTTACGCCCGAACAATTCATAATATATACAATGAACTGTAGTAATTTAGTGATAATGTTTAGATATGTAATAATATTTAAATTTATATATTACATTACATACATGCAAGTATATGCACACCCTGGTACTTATATATATATATATATATATATTATAATATTTGAAAATATAATTAATATTTTTACTAAATACAAAAAGATAATTGATATTGAAGGATTTTTTAAAATAAAATACTAAATTAATCTAATGTAATATTTTTTTTTTCTTTATATTTATTAAGCATATAATTTTCAACATTTCAGTATATTAACTAATTATTTTGCAATTATAAAAACTCGCATTTACATTTATAACTCATATTTTTATACTGATTTAGGACTAACTCGCCATTTTATTTTTCTGGATTTAACATTAAGATAAAACAGACAGAAATTAATGAATATGACTTTAACTTCATAACTTTCCAAACAAATAGTTAATTGTATCGAATAGTTATTCTCACATTTTTTTAGTGTTCTGCCAAATTCGTATTGTCTACAGCTTTATGGAAAAAAGAAAGTAAAATTTTGTTTACAAATTTTATATAAAGCCACACGTCAATACTTAATAAGTTGATACAAATTTAGAATATAAATTTAATTGTATCGATCTTAATTTGGTAATATTGAGCTTATTTAAGCATTTTGCTTGCCAATAGTTCGACTGTATTCAGTTTGAAAATATCTTAATACTATTTTTTCTTATTAAACTTTTTTTATTAACATTTTCTTATAAATCGTAAAATAATTTAAATAAGCAAACAAGAAATATTTATGAAATAACTTTTATTTGCATTTTTCATTAGGTACATTTAGTATATAATTTCTTAACCTCTGTACAAATAGATCTTTTAATACTGTTCAGGAAGTAACCCGAGTGTAAACTCTGCCCAAGATGAAATAAGTACGGAACAGTTAGTGGAAGAAGAAACAGTAGAGTGAAAAAAATGAAGTAGGAGAAGTTGTATGTAGTACAGTAAAATGCTTTTATTGATAATATATTGGAAAATATCGTGAGTGGTGTGCTTCCATGCAATCGCGATATTCAGATGGAAATTGAATATTGTGGAGCTTGAACTGATTCTATTAATTATGGTTTATGTGTATTTTATTCTAGATTATTATAATGTTAAATTTAATTAATTCTACAGGTGTTACTTGCCTTGTAGATGGCTTAACATTGACCGCTTAGTCCTCGTATTTGTTGTTACTTGCTGGCTATGCGTTAACGTAGGCTCTTAACGATGTTAGCATGTTCCGTCTTAAATTGAACACTGAGTTACCCTAGCTTCGGTCGCATTTATAGTTGTTGGTAACTTGCCGTTTAGCTGGCTTCTTGCGATGTCCAGCAAATGATGTAGTCTTTTTTATAATCATCGGGTTGAAATTTTTATGTAAAAAGCCGATCACTGATTTTTGAGAAACTCTGTTGCTCACTACTTTATATTAGTTAGTCTGCAGACTTTGAGATTGAGAGTTTTCAAGCGTACGAGTGCAGTCAAATTTAACAACTTCACCCCGCTCTTTACGAAGGAGTGATCATCTTCGACATCCATGAGAGTGGGAAATTTCGGTGATTTGGTAACAGCTCATTATCATGCTGTCATTGGCGCCCTTGATAAGTAGTATTATTGTTTACTGTTTACAATTTTGAATCGGTATGTTATGAAAATAGCACAAGGTATGGCAAATACGCTAGGATTCTTTGAAGATTTTGTCCGTTGATTATGGTAGGTTTTATATTCGAAGACACGTGATGGTCGTATTGACCTTATGGAACTTTCAAGCTGCAGTCCGATAAGGGAAAAAGGGTACTTTTTGAATTTTTTAGTCGTAGTCGTATCTTTTGGGAGGCATTTGGCAATTATAAACATATTAGATACTCTAAAGAATTTTTAAACAATGAGGTAACTGCTTTTAACTGCTTCTCGCACAAATACCGTATAAATAAAATGTTTGAAGTTTGTTGATATAATACATAATATTGAATTTGTTCATAAATAAAATTTTGATGTCATTTATTGTTCGAGAACGGAATAGAAACTCGAAAGTCACTAAATAATATTGTTTCTTATGACATTTGTTTGAAATGCTTTTTATGTTTATGATTGCCAGCTGTCCTAATTTTCATTCAGATAATATTTCAAGTATATTTTCGCGTTGATAGTGGTTTGAAACGGTCGAGTTTTCCCAGCATTGTACTCGAAAGATCGACGATGGTTGTACCGACCATTACGTGTAGTACTAGGCGTGTGTCATAAAATTAACGGACAAAACCTTCCAAGAACTGACGCATAGTTGCGAAACATCGTATGAGTTGTTTTCATACCGAATAGATGCATATTTCGAAAAATGTAAACATTAAGCAACGCCATGGCCCGAAGCGTTCGGTACAAGATTACGTGCGCCGACTCGGCAGGCCGCCGCTTTGACGCCTCCACCGCCTAAAAGGGCGTCGGCACTACCGGTCAAAGGGCATAAATGACAAAAGAATAATTAACTCTTAATCAATTATTGAAAATTTCCACTCTCATGGAAGAGCAAGAAAAGTCCCGCCTCGCAAGAAGCGGGTCAAACCCTTTAAATATTGCGACTTCGGCGCGCCGCATTAGATCCGCTTTAGTCTACAGAATCTTAGTATTAATCTGATGACCTCTAATCTCTCAATACAAAGTTGACTATAATGATTAGTTTATCAGCAACAAGTGTAGGAAAAAAAATATTAAAGTTGAAAAGTCGCACTGAGAGAGAAACAGGGATTCTGGATTGTGCTACAAACTCGACGCGATCGAACCTCAAGAGGCAGTCACCAAGATTCTATCGCCCAGCATACAAGGAAGCGCGAGAAAGCACGACCGGAGTAATCCAGTTAGCAGACACACAGACTCGCAGGTAAACCCTGTTGATCTAAAGTAACAGAACAAGTCCATGCTTGGTGATATTCAATTCACGCCTGAATATTGCAGTAGTATTGACTACAACGACATACAATTCATAAAACCACAACACCACTCCAAGCGTCGTGATATTGAAAGTTACGCCTGGATATTGCGACCGTGCGAAAATAAGTAAGCTTTAATTAAACTCACGGAACTCAACACATTTTGTAAATTCACTTCAATCCTTCCAGGTATTCAATTCATGACTGAATATTAAGATAGTTCAAATTTATAATTCAAAATTAAAACAGCATTATATTAATACCGTATCGTCTAAATACAGCAGTGTATTTCAATACATTAAAATAAACACCGTTTTACAGTATTACCCACGTCGTATTCGCTTTTGTTTTGCTGCTGTTACCCTGTTACCCTGCTATCTATCTACCTCCACTATCCTCTCTCTCACATCACGGTCCTGAACATTTATTATTAATTCTATAAGACTAACTTAGTATAATATGACGAATCAAACTCATTAAGACATAATCATTTAAATGAAGAAATTAAAAAAAATAATTGAAGAAAAATAATAATAATAGAAAAAAATAATAATAGAAGAATATCGATGAAAACCTGTTACGGTATATATGATAATGATAATATTTATTATATAATTACAAGAACGGAACAAATAAAACAAGTTGAAAAATATCCTTTCCTAAAAAAATATAAAAAATACTACTTCCACGATATTCTTGCACCATTTATAAATATATTACGTATAAGTTATAGATATACCATTATATATATTATGTACTATTATACTATTACATATATTATATACTATTATACTATTGTATACTATAATTATATATGATTATATTATTAATATCTGATAAAAGATTGATTGGATGCACATTCTGTGAAATGTAAGAATATCATTGATTAACAAATTATATTGATAACACAACGTTATGAATATAGATTTGCATATTATATTTCTTGTACTTACAACATTACATTGGTTGTTTATTTATCATTGCCCTTGTACTTCAAAAGTAGAAATTTATATATATAAGCTGAAAGACTTATCATCTCTAGTAATTTATTGTAAATGCTATTGAAAACTTTCAGCTTTTTTCTGACTGTTCGAGATTCCGCTTGATATCGAAAATCTCTCCTTTAACATTTCCATGAGTGAACGCATTCATTTGTTTATATATATTGGATTCTGCGAATTTTGTATATGACCGCTCGATTGAGCATTATTGTAAACACTGGCAAGCTATGTATCTTACTGCTCCTCTCCTTAGCT
>JAPYYT010004590.1:0-13762 GCA_030522565.1 Ceratosolen corneri | reverse complement strand
CGCGCGCGCGTCTTCCTTCTTTCGATTCTTATCTCAAGGATTAGGTCGCTTCTCTCTGTCCCTCCGAACGGCACGACAGAAGGGACCGAGGCGATCCTTCTCGGGCATCCGCAGTATCCACTTGGCGGCGGTGATTGATTTTTTAACTCCCTCGCAGGGCCCTTCCGTCCTTCTTTCTTGCTTGTGTTTCCCGCCGAGATAAGAATCGGGCGCTCGTTTTCGTCCTCGCTGATTACGTACAGGCACTCGCTCTTTTCCGGGAAGCGTCGGCCTTTTCCGGAATGCCGCGTGGCGCTTTCCTTTGTTTCAAAGCTGAGCGCGCGCACCTTTTCCCTCCCACGGAGAAAGAGCGTAGCTTCCACGTTACTGTCCCGATTATCTGCCCGAGCCTAAGTGAGGAACTGTGTTCTATCCAAGGGCCAGCGTTAATTTGGCATTTTAGATTACGTTTTCGAAAGCTCCGAACCAGAGCCCGTGTAGTCTTGCGTGGCGATCTTCGTCGTCCCTTCTGTCCCTACTGACAAGCCCACTTTTAACGCAAATTTTCAATTTGTTGATTTAAAGATAGTTGACCTTGAGGACGTAAGTGCCTAGCGCCTTAGTCAAAATGCATCGCAATGCAATGCAAATTTCAGAAATGTGGATTTTCTTATAAAGTCAAAATCAACGGCTCCTTCTGGTTTTCGGCGCTCGAACTACTCGGGTAGGTGTGACGTATAAATGTATTAGTCGATCAAAATTGCTACATATCCCATTTACTTAAATTGAGAAATCAATACCTTGATGCTTAATATTCAATTTACTATAATAATTGTTTTAATTATGTAAAATAAAATTCATAGCAGAAGGATACTTATGCGAATCGAGAAATAATCAAAAAGAAAAAGAAAAAGAGTGGTCAGCAAACTTTTTTTCCTATCTGTCCGCTTATCATCATTACGTGTTATTTATACGTATTCTCGGTGGGTTCTCACGCTAGAGGCTGATTTTGGCCTTTGCTTATCACAAAGCTTACCTATAATTGTGGTCAGTGAATGTAGAAATTGTAGGATTCACGGACATCCTCATATAGTGACACTCAGGTTATCCACTTATCTTCTTTTTGTTTTACAGTCGCCCGTTTCATTGTCTTGTTCATTTGGCTCTTCGGACTTTTTTTGACGGTACACGTTATGTTATAAAATTGTTATTTTAAATGTTATCCTTTATGTTTTGTTATTAAATTGAGAATTACTAAAATACAATTAGATTTCGTTAGTTTTATTAATTCTTATTACGAAATTTTTAACCATTTGTTATTAACGACTGAACTTCAATTATTTTACGAGAAACGAGAGTAAGAGCGCAAAATAAACATTACACTGGAGTAAAGGAAAAAATTTGGTTTTACTATATTTTCTATATAAAATTAAAATTTTTTTATATAAAAGTACGAGTTATGCAAGTGAATTAAAAAAAAAATTATAAATATGTATACAAGCAGATCTGTAAAATTCAGACAATATTTATAAACTCCTATATATCAATTATACCATTTCCTTTATCGCTATAAATTCCTTACGTATAAAAACCATTTCCACTTTTGATAATTCTCCCGATCACTTTACAATTTGCTTCGTCTCTCTTTCCCCATACTGTGTCTATGCTTTGGTATCCTTTTTGATACATTCAGAGATGATATTACCATCGATGAGAGTAAGTGAAGCTCAGCTTATCACTAGTATTATCAGGCGACAAGCAGCCGACTAATGGCCTCCTCGATGTATTTATACTTCTATAGTTATAATATAATATAATACACGTATATGTACGTACAAGCGTACGTATATACGTGCACACATGCAAGTAACCGATGTGTCTCTTATGTATGAAAATGTACATGTTCGTGATGGAATTCTTTGGTTTGAAGCCTTTCGTATGATGCTAAGATAATATTACATTTTTTCATTTTTTATGCTTGACTAACGTGTTTTAAATAAAATTCCGTTGCCTCGAAATTGAATTAATTTAGATAAGTACTATAAAAAAGCTAAATAATGGAACGAAGTACGCTTCGAATATTATACCGTCGTAAAAAAGATGCAAACTACGCAATAATAGCAAATGCAGTCATTAATTTAGAATACTATTCCTTATATTATTATAAATATAGCGTTGCAAATAAAAGAACAAAAATTTAATATTATTTTAATTATATTATCAACGATACAATCTGCTTTTTATGAATTGTTTATAAATTTCATTTAACGATCACATAAAGATAATTGTCTTATACCTGATATGTTGTTTGCGTGAGTTTCGCGACATAGTACATGGCATTTGTACAATATGCATAAAAGAGTTTGAGATACACAAATTTAGAGTATTACGTAGTAGTATTTGTTCAAATATAATTTACTTTTGTTTAATAAAATCCAACAATATAATAAATATAAGGTATGATCAGAATTTGAAACTGTTTGGATAATTAATTAAATACTAGAAGGATAAATAGTTTTAAGTTTTGTAAAAGATTTAATTCGTTTCTTATATTATTCATCAGTCAATAGGATTAGTTATATAATTTATAATCTCGGATTAAAGTATAGATTACCCATAAGAGATACAAATAACTCACGGCAACCATCTAAATCAGAATAGAAATTACAAAGAAAAGTAAAAATTAGACGATTCTTTACTTTATATATATATCATTTGATCATACAAAATTAATTTTAAAAAAAGTAATAAAATTATATTTTTCTACTTGCATATTATAGTGAATATTGAAATAGGATAAGACATGTCATTGACTTGAAAAATACTAACTATTGATTATTGATACTATTAAGCATTTTATTAGTATTGTTTCAACAATATCTTGCTCAAAATAATTAAAATATTAATTATACTTAGATTTCAAGGACGTTTTCATAGATTTTAATGAAAATATTTATATTTTTTAGTTATCACGAGATGAATATTTAGTTTTTATTTTTAATTTTGCCTTATGGTTCTTTTTCAAATAATCGTCTCTGAATTACTTTCTTATCAAGTCTTGAGGCATTTAATATAATAATAAGGCCCTTAGATTCTATGTGTTTTCATATTTATGGATCTTTAATAAAACTTGTTTATATAAAATTGCTTTTTCACATTGGTTTTATTTTGACCTATAATCTAGACTTTAAATACGTAATTCTTGTTAAAACTATTAAATTTTTTATTTATATAAGAAAAGATTATTGTGCAAAACAAATAAATTTTAGAATTAAAAAATTAAATTTCATTCTATTATTAATACTTAACATATGTATATTGTCATTAGATGTTAAATCGAAAAAATATTTCATGACTTCTTATTGGTTATCATTTTTCTTAAATTACAAGTGTATAATTTTATATTTTTGTACCCTTTATAATATTTAAGAGGAAAAATAGATTTTTAATCACTTTTTATGAAGTTATATTTAGAATAGAATAATTTGCATCTTCTTAGATTCCTTTAAAAAAAAAAAACTAATATTTTAATTTAACTAAAATCTATAAAATTGGATTTATAAATTTATAAAATTTAACAAATGATTACATGTACTGTGTAATACAGTCTTTATAAAATTAATATATAGAAAGGTATAGATAAATGTATAATGAAATAAATAAAATTGTGATATCATCGAACAACTGGTTCATTTTATGGATAATAGGATCAAACGTTCGCTTAAAGAACAGAAAGCTGCAGCAACAAAATCAGTCAGCCACAGCACAACACCTACCAAATTTTATCACCTAAAAAATATTTTAAAATCGAAGCCAACCAGAAATCAAAAAAGACTCCTTCCGAACTCCGCGGCATCGGTAAACGCCACAAGAAAGGCTGGCGCTTGCATAGCGACCCTGCACACTTCTACGAGTCCCGCACACAACAACAAAAAGAAGCCCACTCAGGTGTAAATGTTGCAGTAAGGCGCACTTAATAGTGAAATGTGAAGAGTTTAAACGACTAACTGTCGACGAAAAAAAACAATTAGCAAAGTACTACAAGCTTTGCTTTATTTGTTTAAACGTGCACGCAACGCCATGTGAAGTGAAAGTCTGGTGTGAAAAATGCAGTGGACGACATTACACGCTGTTGTACCAAGTTGAATCACCCATAATCCCAAAGGGGACTACTGCAGCACCACCATAGGTAATGAGTGCAATCGTCAATAATAATTGTTTCTATACTTCTGTTTTTACAGCCCTGGCACAAGCAACCACTCCAAACAAGAGTGTAAGAGTGCGACTGCTTGTCGACACTGGGTCAGCACTCTGGTTCATGACAAAACAGCTGGTACGTTAACTCAGAGTAAACTGCAATCAATTCTCAATTCACATCTATGGAATAAGAGGAAAGGAGAACGATAAGACGCATGGAAGCGCCTTAATTACTCTGAGCTCGCTCACATCCAATGAGGCCATTACCGTCAATGCCCATGTTCTTATCACGTTAATGACTGTGCTTCCCACAGTGGACATCTCATCCTAAGATTGGCCGGATCTGACACATCTGACACTGGCCGATCCGGACTTTCTAACATCATGTCCTGTCGATATCATTTCAACACCTGTGAGCGACGATCATGATTGCAACACCGATGAGCGACGACAAAGCCTTAGACCACATTCTCACCAAATTTTGGAACGAAGAAGAGGTGCCTGGACATGAGGCGCCCAAGTACACCCGTGAAGAGCAAGAGTGCGACTATTCCCGCGACTCCTCAGGGAGATACATAGTGAGACTTCCATTAAAATCAGGACTAGGTCTGCTGGGACAATCATATTATGTCGCTCAACGATGTATGAAGGGCTTGCAACAGCAACTGGGCAGAGATGATAACTATGAAAAGTTATACAAAGACTTTATGAATGAATATCAATCATTAGGCCATGTGAAGCGAGCTCAGAGACTCCCACCTCATTAGCATCACTATTATTTGCCACATCATGGTGTGTTAAAACAAGATGGTGCCACCACCAAATTACGAGTAGTCTTCAATGTATCTGGTAATACTACATCAGGTTACTCACTTAACGACATCATGCACACTGGTGCTAAGCTCCAGTTGGATATCTTCGATGTTTTACTCTGGATTCGACCATATCGGCACTTATTTTACACGGACATCACCAAGATCTACACACTCGAGTTTGCGCCCGAACACATAGAATTAAAAAAAACATCCATATAAAGCAATATATTAAAATAATAACTACAATAGTTAAATTTTTTTCAGATGATTTGGTTTCTTATAAAATTCGATTCAACTGATTTGCTTATAAGAATGAAAAAAGAAAGTTCCGAATTACAGGATATATATATTTTGCTTACACTGAAATATCGTAAAATTTTAAATATAGCAATTATATGATATTCTAAAATATCATCGGTATAATACTTTGCTTTTATAATGTAAACTGAGGAAAACTATTAGATTATGTGTTTATAATATAAGTGATGTGAATATTTGGATAACCTATGTAAAATAGAATAACTATGTTTTACAATAATAATGTATTATTGTTTATTATTACTTATTTCTTATTATGTAAAATAAATATAAATGTATAAAGTTTTTAAATAAAAGTTAATAAAAAATGGTTAACAATTATAAACTGACAATAATTTGTCCTGTTAAATTTATTTAAAATGTTAATTACGTTAAAATTGAAAAAGAAAACCTATCGTTAAATTATAATTATAAATATATGCAATTATAATATATATAATTTTGTACGGAAATTAATATATTTACTACACTTTACAATAAATTATTTTTTAATTTCGCTTACAGTTATTTACATAAATATGATGGAAAATCGGTTGAATTTTCTTCGGATTCATATAGATGTGAAATTAATTAATTAATTACAAATGCTCGAAAGAATATTTCGTTATACGTACACCTGTTACAACTGTCTTATTCTTAGGTCTGGTTCGTTGTCATGCCTTGAATATTTAATGAGAGACTTTGTATGTACACGCATTGGGCCGAGTACCGATCAACTAACTTGAGAAAAAACAAGAAAAAAATACGGGCATCGATCGTGCACGTTAATAATTAATCAGCATATGAAGCCTGTGTGCGTATATTATTTGTATATCTAATTTTTTTAACGATTATTTTTTTTAATTCAAATTCCAAGTGCATGGTAGTGACGCAATATGGCTTTGCATCAGAAGAGAAACAAAAAAGCAAGGGAAGTCAGTTGCATTTGTAAAAAGAATTTAAGCCCTTGGGGAACTTACTCAAAATCAACAGGGTCCTGATAATAATGATGCAAGTGCATAAGCGATATTTGAACTCACGTGTAATTTATTTTCTGACAAAGCTTAATGCTCCATGCACCTTCTTTAGTTTATCTTTCTCTCTCTCTCTCGTACATTATTTTTTAAATGAACAGACTTTTTATGCACATAATTGATAATTAGTTACTCACATTAATTGAAATATCACGCAGAAAATTTTTAATTACTTTATTTTATTATGTTGGAAGTAATATATCATTTTATAGACATTTTCAATTATCCGTGTATTAAGTCCCCAGAAAATTATTTTTTGACATATTTATACAATCATTTTCTTCGTGTATAAACTAATGTAGCTAATTGCTTATTAATAGGATTTCAAAGTAATTGTATAGTGCTATGATTATAGAAATAATATAATAGAATTATAATAGAAAAATTATAGAAAAAAGTAATTATTGATTGTTTACTTTAGATTAAAAAGTGTATTTAAGTCAGATTTTTTCGTATTTATCATAAATACTTTTATAATTTGGGTATATGTTTTCCTAGCTATTGCATGGTATTTATATTTCAACTACTATAAGCCAGTGTCGTTGTTAGTTTTTAAATATTTTATGAAAGCATAACGTTAAATTGTATAGAATATTTTGTTCACTCAATGTCAATGAAGGAAGCATAGTTATTTATGTGACAGCCAATACTTAAATAATATATGTATTAAAGTCAACTATAATAATAATAATAATAATAATAATATTAACTTCTAATAATCTTAATAAAATATATTTCACAAAAAATATTAATAATCAAAGTTAAGATGGTGTTTTATAAATTATTTATATTCTAATCAATTTAGAAAATATTAATTTTCTAAAATTAATTTATTAAATTCTTTTATAAATCTGATCTCATTCTCATTAGAGAATCATTAAATTGCTTAAATATTTTATAAATTTAATTCTGAATGAATTATTTAAACTTATTAATGCTATTATATATTTAAATAAGTAGCTGGATATTTAATTTAAGTGTAAAATAATTATTTATCGCAAATTAAAAACAAATATAATAATAATATTATCTGTCATACACATAAAAACACTTGATATTTTTATTTTTCATGTTTATTGTATATTCTAAATTTTACTTTGTTTGTTATCATGCTCAATTTTATTCAAATTTTGTTCAACAAAAATATCCAGCTATTCTTGCACTAACATCAATCGTTAAAAATATCTCGTCTAATGTATATCTCAACTTTTATAAAGAATGAATAATTGAAATTATAATTAATACCAACTTTTAACTAGGATTTGTTATTATTTAATCAATTTACTTTTTATTGATTTTAAAATTACTAACTTAAATTTAAAAATTATACTAGCTTAATGAATACTATTACAGAAAATATGCTCATTAAATATGCAATATTATTATTATTTATTTAATGCTCGCAGATTTATTCTTTTAAGTCTTTTATTTGCAATGTATTGTTCATGTGCAATTAAGTAAGGAATATCTTTAATTTTTGTTGACAGTTAACAATTAAAAAATATACGTATGTGTATTCTAAAAAGTATATTGTATAATAAATATTCAAAATATCTATTTTTACCATTAATGGAATTTGTTAATTATTTGAAATAAATTTTCAAGTGATTTTATAATAGAGTTAGGATAAATCTTATGTAAGAAAATATTTATGTTCTTCGCAAGAAAAGAAGATTGATAAATGTATAACAAGATAATTCGATCTTGTTACAATTTATTTTGAACAATTGTACGATTACGTTTATAATAGTTTATTATAGTAGTTACGATTGTATACAAAATTAATAATTACACTTTCAACTCTTATTTTATTTGTACTTTTAGTTTGAGTTTTAACATTCCCAGCGAATAAAATCTCGAACAAGAAAATTTTAACTGCCAAAAGGCAAATATTCTGAAGTAAAACCATAATGCTCATTTGAATTCTTCTCGCGATCGCAATGCACACGCTACTGATTACTTGCTACGATTACCGACGGTACGATTACCGATTACTTTCAAGGTGCTCATTAGCATCAATTACTTTGCCGCCGCATACTCAGCCATTTTTCACGAAGGACCGATAGTTTTTCCTATGCGAAGCCTCATTACTCTCCCGCCGAAAAACAAACACACCTCCTTCCACGGTGGACGATGAGTAATTACAGTCCGATTACGAATCACCTGGTCTAGCCCTTCCTAACCGAACTTTCCCCCGGGACTGACGACATTTCTAGTAAGTAGCCACCAACTTATACAAGACGCCTTGCCATCAGTTATCCACGTGCGTATGCCTTTTAGGGTTCTAAGGGTTGGCATTTTCGTTCCCCCATCAACTCTCGTATTCGCCACTCGAACGTCTGTCTCGTGCCGTGAGAATAATCGAGGGATTGACCTGCTCCACAAGACTCACGTGTGTTCCGAGACTTTTCTAGAAACTCGTTAAAAAATACCGATAGCCCCGCTCTTTCTTTCTTTCTTTTTTATTAATTTTTATATGTTAACGTTGTTTGCTAATGAATTTGTGTTGCATGTCCGTTTAGTTTTGTGGTGACGCATCAAAATGCCGACGGCTATATTTAAATGACCTTTAAAACTTGAGGTAAACGTAAGGCGTATTTTACTATGATGATTGGAAATAGCTTTTCCCTCTAACGCAATTAACAATGCATATACTTTCGAAGTACATATGTGGATATAATTAAAGTTATTTTTGTGATAGTATAATTGAAAGGCATTGATTTTAGATTGTAGAAGTTATTATAGATTTGTATAAATAGTATATAGTAGACAGAAATTAAGTTAAAAATAAATCCTCTCAAGGAACCCCACAAGGAAGTAATTTTCATTTTTAATCAGAACATTTGCGTTAGCATAATTGACTCGTGCCTGTAGCTAACTATTAGTTAATATTAATAATTCAGAAATATTGATTCTTATAAGAATAGTAACTGAATAAAAGGTTTATTTTAGTATTTAAAAATAAAACTTAAATTTGTTACCTTATAGGCGTCATATGTAGACAGACGTTATAGTATTATTAAAAATGTTGGTTAATTAACTAAAACGTTGTATTATCAATTTATATATTATTATATTGAATGTCTCAAGAATCGGAATCCCGTATAAGATTAAACATTAAAGTAACTACCATTGTAATTTCGTGATTGAAGCATCGTTATAGATTTTAATTATTTGAAGTATAAAGATTAGAAGACTGTTCTTTCTCGTTCTCTACACAGAAACCTACATAAATTCTACATCTCAGCACAATTCATGCTATTACATGTTACATACTATTAATGAAACTACTCGATAACTCAGGTATATATGCGTCCTTCTATTAAGTACACATATATATCCTCACAAACACTATAAGAAGCAGTTATTGCTGCGATACGAAAGAATAAATTTAGTAAGTAAAAACAAATGACCCTATCTCATAAAAGACAAAGTACAATCTTAAGTCAAATGAAATATCTGAAAAAAGACCACGAGCATATCGTTTTATGCCTTTCCTTGTATGTATAAATATAAAGTATTTCGTTCTCTCGTCTTAATTGTAAATGCCATATTTTGGCGCTGGTAATTCTAAATCCTTCTCTCTCTCTCTCTCTCTCTCTCTCTCTTGTCTATCTGTTTCTTGTCATATTATATATAATGATGAAGTCTATTGTTATAATCATTTTATAATCAATTGGGAAAACAGAGACAAGAACAAGAAAAATATATTAAAAAATATTATTAAATATGGAAGGTCAGATGTATCCTACACCTAGATGTTTATTATATAGCATGACATTGTATTTGAATAATGCCTTGTTCCTTCCTTGTAATTCATGTAAACATATAACATCGTTTTCTCTATTTTTATTGTATAACTTGGATGTATTTTTTGACTTAAATTTTATCTGTATTTATAAACATTTCATCTGAATTCTAATCTTGTCTGAATTAAAATCTCGTTTCTTAGTTTACATATTTAATTTACATTATATAGCGAAAATAATTTTAAAATTATGCATTGTAACACAGTGTTAAAAAATATGATATATGTTATTAAGTAAGTGATTGATTTAAAATAATGAAATAACTTTCAAAAAGTACTTTCGACTTTATAAAATTATATTTAAAAAATTTTAAAGATACTTTACTGATTTTAGATTTTATGATCTATTAATGAATATTTCTATGAAATCATTAAAAACTCGTCAATTTCAATTTTAAATGAGAAATTAAAAGTATTTAATTGATTTAAAACGCTGATCAAACAGATTTCAAAATTTAATTATCTAATTATTTAATGTGAAATAGCAGACTTATTGGTTTCTAATATTGTTAATTAATAATTATAATGATAATGTTTAGTTAGATAATATATTGATGGTTTGAAGAAAATAGTAAATTCTTATAATTTAAATAATTTAAATTTACATAAATGGATATATTTTTAAAGTCATTCGAATAAAATTTTAAATTAAAAATATTTGGCAAGCATTTTACACTTGCAATTATACAGTGTCCTACTTATTATGTTACTTATTACTTTTATTTAAAAAGAAACAATTTGCATTACAATGCCTAACAAATGATTAACCCCTAGGATAATCGCAAAACATATTTGTAAAGTAGGGTTATTATAAAACAAAAATATTACTCATTTTATAATACAGCCATTTAATAATTTTGTGTATAATATAAATAAAAGTCTAATGTCATGTTTATGGTATATACATATGAAATAGATTCATAAAAAAGTAGGATAATAAACTATGCAATGAAATTCGTTTCACCAATTAAAATTAAATTTCTTTTATTCTTCGAAAAAAAGTTTTGAAGTCCAAATTCTCTGTTAATTTAATCAAATAGTTTATCTAAAATATTATCAATTTTTGTTCAATCAGTTTTTGTTTTTGTATACCCGGTATCGGTAAGTAACTATTGTTGCTAGCTATTTTATTAATAATATATTAAATATAAATTTACTAGCTTAATGAAAAATGATTATTGCTAATTTTTTGTGTAGAGAAATCAAAGTAATAAAATGTTTAAACTAGATTTTTTTAATATTTCAATTTAAAATTTTGTATACAATAATTTTATATTTAACTTATACCAATATACATATACATTATTTGTACTTTACGGCTATAAATTATGAATATTCTTAATTTAAAGTTATTTTTAATTTGTATATGAAATTCATTTAATTTTTCTGAACAGCTAAAGGAATTTTTGTAAATCGATTACTATATAATTATTTTAATGTAACTTACACTATTTGGAGATTGATATATTTATAGAAATAATAGGGAGTTGTAACTTGGATATTTTACGATTAATAGAACAATATCTCAGAATATTTAATAAAATTTTATAATGTTAAGATACCTAGATGGAATGCCCATAATAAAAAACTTAAAAATTAAAATTAAAATAATATATAAATAATATTATTTTTAAGCTGATAGCATAGAAATTTATTGTGTATCTAAACAAATTTAAAATTAATAAGCAAATTAAAAATTAATATAATAAAATTCTTAAACAGACCGTTAGTTCAACAGGAGGTAATGAAAAATTACGAGTATTTACAATGAAGCATATATTATTATAGAAATTAATAAAAATTAAAATAAATGCCATAACAAATTTATTCTTAATGTATTCAACGCATTTTTATAAAATTATAAAGCTTCTGTATGTAAACGTTTTTAAATTATCAAAATATTCTTAACTTAAATAAAATCATTAAATATATATGTAAATTCTACATACATTTGTAAATATAATTCGTTATCGATCATAGGAAAATCATCATTTGGCTAAACATTAACGCTTTCTAGTTAATATAGAAAAATCTTTTATTTTCTCAATTTGGATGATAGGCAATTGAAACTTTATAACTGAACGTGGCAATTGATGATAATAGTTTTATTATTGCACACAAATTTACAAAAAATTGTAATGCATAATATAATAATGAAATATTGTTATATAAACAAGCTTAGACCAAAAATGTAATATTTTAAGGTGAAAGTGGTCAAATAAAATAGTTAACCAATTTTTATTTTAATACATTTTAATTAATTGAAAATATAATAACAATAGTTACGTTTTACTATTTATAATTGCTCGCTTTGATGGATCAGATACGTTGTTATCATATTTAAAAAATTATAAAATACGAAATGTATTTATTTCATAATCTTTGAAATCTTTAAATTCTTAATAATAACTTTGAAATTCATTATATGTATTACGTAAATGTAAAATATATGCATATAAAGAGTATAAAAGAAAAAGATAATTATCGATTGTTTTATTGTATAGACAAATGACGTAATCTGCGAAATAAAGTTTCTGATATTATCGATTTTAGTTATAATGAAAATCATCCGATGTTAAAGAAATTTACTAATGAGATTGTATAATTTAAAAGTTTATCAGAATAATTAAATTATATCAATAAATATAAGACTTAATGTTATAGAATTCATAAAATATTATGTAATAATCATATAATTATGAATTAACACAGTTTCGAATAATTCTTAATAATTCTCAAATTGGCTTACTAATACTTACAATCCATTTTAACTATGCACTAATATATATTGAGCTGTGTTTAATATTACCATAAATAATAATAATTTGTCATATGGTAAATGTATAGGAATTTAAAGAATATTAAGTTACTGAAATTGAAATTAGAGCAGATGGCAGATGAAACATAACAATATTAGAATCTATCACGAACGTGAATTATTGCTAATAATTAATCGCCATTATTATTAATTATTTGTTCTTAATGTTAATATTCTCTACACTTTCATGACATCCCAATACTTAAGAATAATATCTTTAAATGGCATCTTTAAAACTACCAATATATAAATTGTCCACTCAGATAAAAATAATCAATTCATAACCGAAGCACCAGCTAGCTATACATGAAGTTTCTATGATTCCCAAATACAAAGTATGTTGGCCAATTGTGGAAGGCGAGTTGCTTGCTCTTCAAAATGTATAGTCTTACATACGCCAAATCTACAATCCCCCCCTACATTAAAGCTCCGAAGGATCGGTCTCACGTATTTACGTATTGTCGCTCTTGGCCGATTCTCCATCTTTTTCCAAACGAATCACAGCAGCACCGAAGTTCACGAGATATTCCATGCGGCGTGCGAAATTGGCAAACGATAAGGCCTCACTTGCCCACTCCTACGTGTATACCTCCGTATTATACACTAGAATTTTTAGGATTGGCAGGGGACGGCGATGGCGGGGGCGACGGCGGCCGTGAAGCAAGAGGAGGAGACCCCGGGGGGGGGGGAGTGAGAGCAGCGGAGAAGGACAGAGGGGGCGACCTGGCGTCGTCGACGAGGAGGACGACGGGCTCCACAGGAAACGCAGCCGTCGACGACGCGGCGACGAGGCGACGACAACGTCGCGACCGCG
>JAPYYT010004589.1:0-14065 GCA_030522565.1 Ceratosolen corneri | reverse complement strand
GACATTCAATGGTATTCGTTTAAACTGAGCTGGGAATGACAAATCTCTTTGTATTAAGGGTTCAATTGCACGATGACCCTACTTTCTTTCTCTCTCTCTCTTACATACTGCGCAACTAGTCCCAAGAAGGTCCAGGACCCCACCCTACCCCTCGAGAGCAGTTGGTTAACTAGGCGCTAAAGAGGGCAGTTACCCAGTCTTCGAATTATTGCTGACAAGACCTCAGCAATTCCCTCTACCTACGTTGTTGCTGACTGGTACCTCAATTCAGCTTGAGAGAGTGCGATTATTTCAAAACCATTTATGGCGGTGTTGCTTATACCAATCAGCAAAGACAACCAAAATCACACTGATTCGACGGCGTGGCTCACTTTCCATTCACAGTCGACATCCCGACTTTTCGTCGCATTTTCACATTTTCTGTCCCTGTTGTTTTTGACTCCACAGCTCAGGCTGAGTGGGAAAGCCGTGAAGTCGTCTTATTTTTTTATTAGGTCCGGGCCCAAGTGGATTGTACTTACACGTGTATTTTGCTTCTCAATCTTTCTAGCAATAACCGTCTTGTCTTTGAGTCTACGCGTTCTTTTGTTCTCTGCATTTATGCCGCACTTCTGTACTTGTAAACACTAATTATCGGATTACACGGCGCCGACGCGACGGTGGTTTATTATACGGATTTCTGAACAGTAAGTTTAAGTTACATAAGGAAACTATTAATACTAATACGTTACATAAAGGAATTGTTAATATTAAATTAGTATAATTAGGTTCATAGATACGAACATATAATCCTTAAACTTATTTTATCTCTTATAGATAATAGATAAATTTATCAGATAGTAAGAGCCTGATAAATTTATATTAGTTTAAAAAATTGTTATGAACAACTTGTTCTATTATAAATTTAAAAATATTTATTTTGAAATGAAAAAGAAACAAGATTTAAATAACAATTATATTATATCTAAAAGAAGAAATATATTTTAAATATTATAGAATCTTACTATTTTAGAATCTTAAAAATTCTTTCAAATTGAAATATTTGATACAAAGTAATATTAATTATACATATTAATATATATCAAGGAATTTATATTATAAATATAAATATATATTAATAATATTAATTCAATCATTAAATATAATTTATTACCCCCTGTTAATAAATTTTTTTTTTCTATGTGTAAAAGATATATTCGTATAGCTAGGAATTTGTCAATATTACCTGTTGGTTTTTTCTATACTTTTATACTTTTATATAATTTAGATTATAATGTAGAAAATGTGTATCATAAATCCCTATAATTTAGAAATTGAATTATTATAAAATTTTTGGTAAATTCAAACGTAAACTTTACCAAAATTTCAGATGGAATTATCAATACATATGAATTGCTCGAATTTTTACTCTATGTTTATTTTATGTAAATTCAAACATATAAATTTAATTCGGATAATTCGACTGAAGTCTCAAATTGTACTAGAAAATCTATTTTGATTGAGTTTACGTTTTACAATTTAACTATGTGTTCAGTTTCCATATTTTTTTTATTTAGGGATCAATATTTACAAAATAATAATGCATACGCATTAAAGGTGTAAGGTGTATAAAAAATATGAATTGATCCATTTCAGGTCTATAATAAGTAATGCAAAAGTTTAAAATATGAATAGTTGTTCGGGCGCGAACCCGAGTGTGAATTCTCCCCAGTGGTGGTGTGAGGGAGAAGCAGATAGTGGAAGGGTTGAGGGTAGCAAGGTTAAAAAATCATAGGCGAAATGTTGTCTTTATTGAACTAATAACAATAATAGTAACCGAATTCAAGTCTTGATATGACTAATAATAATCTTGACTATATAATAATGTGAAGAGCCGCACCTTCACAAGACGCGAAGCGCGTATTGTTTATGCACTGAATGATTGCCGCGCTTACACGTTACACGTGGTTTTATGTTATAATATCGCCCCGCACTGTCGCACTTGCTCGTGAAACCGATTTAGCGACGATGGTCCAGCAATAATTATGGATTACGCGTAGACGATGCGCCACGTGGTGGTCTTATATGGGTTTTCTTGGCCACCGGGCTCCGTACTAAATGTATTTGCGCGTCGATGAGCCGTCGCGAGACTATTAAGTTTACGGGAAATGCTTTCCGAGAAATGCGGTGCTGGGCTCATTCGTACATGTAGCACACGAGGACGTGAAACCGTGTTGCTACTTGCCTCTTTTGTGCTGATCACTTTGGTGCTCCACCCGGGAGCTCCGTCCAGGGTGGGAAGGATTCAACCGCGGGCCAAGTAGATGCTCACCGTCTGGACGAAGCTTCTCGTGGTACGAATCCAGACGCTGGCTGCACTGGAGACTCTTCCGAGTGGTAGCAGAAAACGTTGCAGTTGGAGAAAAAGTCCCATCTTGGCGTGATTGCGATCTTATTTTATGGCCGAAGGTCATAGTCCGCCGAGGATTCATGGTGGGGGGTTTCACGAATTTCCCTACGTTGTTGAGATGAAGGAACAAGGAATGTCGTCTCCTTTAGGCAAGGGGAAAGGGGGGTGAAGACAGAGACGACGGAGGCAAGGGGGCCGTGTTGCCACGCTCGTTGCACTTCAAAAGCTTACCACGCTTTTCCTGGAAACACTGGGCTTGTAAATAAAGTGTGGCAATCATGACATATGAGATTTGCCACAAGCGGTTCTAACAAAAGGACTTGTAAATAATATTCGTAAGATGTTAACCGAATATTCTAGTAAAGATTACATTCAAAAGTAAAATAGGTCTTATCTGTCGGAATCGCGAACAATAAGTCAAGAGTGATTAATAAATAATTCGCTACAATTATTGGCGAATAAAGATAATTATAAAATGAATATTTCTGTTGTTTGCACAATTTTTCATTTGAAAACTTGTGAAATACTGCTGTACTTGTAAAAGAATGAATCTCATAAACTTTTATGAAGAAAATTTCTTACTGTTTAATATAAATGATATAAGCTTTATAACTTAAAAGCAGAACGTCTAATTTGAAAGCTAACGATGATAGTATTCAGTTAAAAATGTCATATATAAAATATAAAATAATACAAATAATAATATAAAATAAGAAAATATCTATAAACTATTCAAAATTATTTGAAATTTTACGTATACGAAACTAGATTCACATAATTATTATAAGATCGTAACTCCAGATTAATCGTTTTATAATTTAGTTTAAAACACGTTAAATAATTTAGCTTCTGTTTGTATAGTTTTGTATGAAAAAAGCAAATACTTATTCGCTAATATACAGGTAATAATAATAATAATACAATCATAAAACATTGTGCATTGGATGTATGAGATTAAGATTGGATTTTCTAATTATAAATATAATCATGATATCAATATTCTAAATAGAGACAACAGAATTATACTTAATTATGTTTTGGTAATTTGTATATAAGGCGTGATTCATTTACAGTTCTTGAATATAAAATAGTTATCATATAAAATAGACACTTATTATTATTAAAATAGACAATTATATAATTAACACTTATTATTTACACTTTCTCTTTTTGTCTTGGCAGAATGCCTTTGCTACTATAAAAATGTCGATTTCAAAAGTTCTACATTACAAAAAATTCCATATTAATCTATTGGAATGCGTTCGAGATTCCGAACCGCAATCGCATCTCTCTCAACTCATTCAAATTAATCGGGACTTTTATTGTAAACTATGATGTAATTTGAAACCTCATTATGTGTCTCGAATGCCCGACATCTACTTAGCATATGCCGCACGCATGATATCTATTTCACTTACCGTATGCGCCTTACTTTTACTAATAATCATAAACGCCTATCGCTACTTTTCACACGCGCTTTTTTCATTTCTTACAGAGAATGTAACTCTCCCATTGCACCAAGACTCGAGCAAGAAGAAGTTTTGTATTTTTTAGAATAAGTGCCGGATGGGGCCCTATGTTATTAGCACGCCTTTACCTTTGAGCCTAAACTTCGATATTTTTTAGACACTCGGATTTTCCGGGATGTTTATGATCGTAAAAGGCGCAACGCATAACTTATTTATCTTTCAATATCCGAGTCGCATTACGGCAAACTACTGTCAATAACCACTCTTATTACTCGCCTATGCCTTGAAACTCACTAAAATCAACAATATATTCAAAATTTGTGGACAGCGCGTGTTGACCGCACGTGCCAGTCGCACGTGCCGGCCGTATCTCGTGACTTGTTGTACATGTCGTAAGAATCCAACAAGTAAGTATGTTTTACTTCTCTTATCGCGCGATGGCTTGCAACCGTCAGCACGGATATTCGGCGACACAAGGGTAAATTGTCAAAAGAATGGAACCACCTACTTTTGGCAGTCCAACAATGATAGCTCAAAAACAATAGTTTTACAAAGACTTAAGATTCCCACTCTTGGCAAATACGACAATTAACACCCCCCCCCCCGGAAGGCGGGGTAAACTAACTAAAAGCCGAATGCACGAGGTGCAGATTCTTCTACCGAAGAAGACCACACTCAGACTTTCAAAGATTCTCTTTGACTTCAAAATGTGATCTCAACGACTACACCACAGAGTTGCACCAACGTCATTGAGCACATCAGAATGACTCCAATTATTCAACTCTGTCTCCTGGAATCCATCAGACTGATTCCAGATCAACAATACTGCCAACATGGAGTCCAGCAGACTGACTCTAATCACTCATCACAGCCATTGGGAGTTGAGACTGTCTCCCGGCGAATATTTACACGATTTCTACTGCGAAAGCATAGCACATAGCAGCGCCAATCATTACAATTGGCGTACAAACTACAAACTCCTGACGAACCTACAAGCAACGATTTCTACAGCAAAATCACTTACTACAAGAAAGGCGGCATTCGACTCACACACTGTCGCACAACTTTCAACTCAGCTACAACGCCAATTAAGTTAAATAGGCGTTTAAACTACAAGCTACTTCCGCAACAGGCAACGCACATACTCAACCGACAACTGACTATTGCAATTGACAACTTTGTAATTGACCGCCGCACCAAGTACATCTCACTATTTAGACCAGGAAAGTAATCCTTCCTTTCCACAAAATCTTAAACACATCTCATCTAAAAGTAGCATCAAGATAACTTAAATAACACAGAATTTGAATAATATCTTTAATATATTAGCTTCAATAAACACTGTTTATGCTACATTAAACCGTTCGTAGACTTATTTCGATACTTACCTGCTGCTACCACCCTCCCCTCCACTATCTGCCTCTCGCTCTAACAAGCATGAGGAGTTTTTATGTATCGGGTTCAATGCCGAACAGAATGTAATATTGG
Source organism: Ceratosolen corneri (assembly GCA_030522565.1). NCBI lineage: Eukaryota > Metazoa > Arthropoda > Insecta > Hymenoptera > Agaonidae > Ceratosolen > Ceratosolen corneri. The sequence goes on along the minus strand of JAPYYT010004589.1, from coordinate 8,719 downwards.
ATTAAGTTTTCTAGAAATATTAATTCGGACTCTAGTGTTTATTAATTTATTGGAAATAATAAATTTCCTGCATTGCAAGAAGTTAACAGCATAACAATGTTTTTTTTTATAAACAATGTATTGACAAGTTTCCGTATTTTATAATATTTATAAATAAATATTATTTATCTATTAAATTAGAGGCGTACACTAACAACTTAAAGCCCAGCTGATCTTATATGAAGGGGATATGCATCTCATGAATTTATACATAATCATTAACTGATACAAGTTTTAAATAGATAAAGTTAACAAAGGTTTTCCACTAACAAGAAATTAGTAATAATTAAATTTTCATAATTGAAAAGTATTTTGAATTATGAAAATATTGGGATGAAATTCAATTAAATTACAGTTATTCAGTAGCATTTATATCGCTGCACGAGGAATATAAAAATAACAGAGAAAAATGTTGAATAATTATTATAACATCAAATAATTAAATAAGTAATACAAGGAAAATTATGTATTTTAATTGTATGTATTTTTTTTTTTTTTTAATTGCTTCAATTTTAATAGGTCATTTTTTAATTTTTTAATCAAATTAACAAAAATAAATTTACTTCTTTTTAAATTATCAATAAATAATTTGGATCCTATAACAATTCAATTAAATTACATTAAATCGTTCTCTTTGACAAATCGCAATTTGATAAGGGTTTTTAATATAAATAAGCCTTTTTATGTATTGAAGGTGAATTGATTCTTCTATTAGATTAAGTGATAAAAGTCATGTTAGACGTTTAAGTGTTGCTTAAAGATCGATAGGAAAAATGATGTCATTGTAAAGTCGATGAGCTCACAAGAATTCAAATAAAAGTAAATAAAGAGTAAAATAAAAGCCAATGTAACATCCAAGACAAGCTCATCTCTTCTGCTCTCCTTTTGAAAGTAGTAGAAGAGAGAAACTGTATAAAATAAGTCTCGCAACAACTTGCGTGCTTTGCCTGTCCAATCTCTCCCTCTCTCTCTCTCTTCCTTTCTAGTCCTTTTATCATCCCGCGAGTCCGCGTCCTCATCTTATTTCTCCGGAACTTCTCAGAAGCCTTTTCTCCCACGTATCTATAAGACTCTCTGGCGTAGATTTGCTGTTACTCCATCTATATCTTTCTCTCTCTCTCTCTCACTCGCACTCTTCTCGCGACACTTTTCGGAACCCTAAGTTCTTATCGAATTTCCCGTAGAAAATCAATGCGTGCTTCGATTTCACATAGATAGAGGAAGGACTGAATAGAAAATATTCGGAGATGGACTTTGATATATGTTGGTAAATGTATTACTATTCGGGCAAAACCTTTTTCGTTAGAATTATCCTTTTATATTCGACGATATATCATATATTATCATCTGAAAAAGCTTATTTACCTCACTTGAATACGTATTGTACAGCACACCACGTTCGATTATGCATTACGGCTATTATATTTTTATTATTCACTTTCAATAAATAAGTACGATAAAAATTTCAACACTTAAATATCTTTATCTTAGTTTAATGGATTGATTATATAATTTAGAGTTACTGAAATGTATAATATGGTAGTACATTAAATAACCATAAAACTTAATTTAAGTTTTATCCTGTAGAGGGGAGGATTTTATTACAACAATTTTTAGTTTTAGCTAAGCAGTTTAAAAAATTAACTGGCTTTGCCTTCAATTTTTTTTCTTCAATCTAGTAATTCTACAGCAATAACTAAGCAAAGTCTCTTATTATGATTAAAATTTTAACTATTAAAGATTACGATTGTTTAATATTTCAATACAATATGGTAACAATAATTGAGTAATGAAATCTAATATTTCACATTTTTTCAATTTTTTAAAGCTAGAAATAACATCCTTATGTATAATATAAAATGTAGTTTCTATTTTTTATTATTTTTTCTGTTATTTTATATTAAATTACATTATTATATGTATATATATATATTTTATTTTTTGTAAATTTAATTATGTAAATAACTGGAGAAAGATAGGATTCGAATAAATTTTATAATAGTAAATTTATACGAGAATGATTTTACAAATCACCGTATGAATATATATGAACAAAATACAAATTTAGAAACAATATAAATTATGTTTATATATTTAATTTCGTGTTTATCGTGTATTAATCTTTTTTATACGATTAAATAAAGAAACTTGTACGTTATATCAAATTATACATCTTCTCATCGATATAATGTCCCTTTTCTATAGATATAATTTTAAAAATATATTTTGAATATTCTATTGTTCGAAATTATAATTTTCCGACAGATTTCATGCAAAGAAATCCAAATTTTTTTCATAAAAGCACAAGAATTCATAAAACTCAATCTTTCTTTGAGAACGGATTTTCCTCCAAATTACTATTTTAATAAAAAAATACGAGTAAATTAGTTTAATACTTTAGTACGCGAAATAAAATTCTTCTTAGTAGATAAGAGTTTCATTATAAATTTTAATAACTATAAAAGTAATACTTGGTTAAATAGTTTAAAATTAGATATTCCATTAATTAAAGAAATTATGTTACTACAAAGTTTTAACTAAAGAATGTAAAAATCTAATTAATTAACGATTAAATGTAAATAATTTGACTACGTAACTTTTCCATGTATACACAACAATATATTTATGAACATAAATACAATCCATAATTTTAATTTTCTTTTCAATTTGTGACGCAATTCACTATCAATCCTTTACATTTTATGATTTTCAGTTCAATGCAATTTAATGAATAAGCAGCCATCATTTGTTTTCAAAACAAATATTAATACTTTATAGTTTATAAATAATTATACTCTACGTTTCCGAAAATATGCTCCATTTCTCTCGAAAATTGCGACAAATGAGCGTGATATTTTAATTTTGCGAACGAAATTCATGTATAAAATGCACATGTATGTTTGGAAGTAAAGTATTGGATTTACTCGATTGGCACGTTAGAGAAAGTAAAACCAAGAAAGTGATTGTAAAGCATAGTAACTGGAGGAATTTACAATTTCGGAATGGATTTTTGCGAAGAGAACAAGATTATTTTGTACGTTAAACAGTGCGTATGAGTATATTATATAGAATATTTATTTATAAATTTAATGGATTAGATGTAATTTATCGAAATGACTTGTAAATGTCTATATTCTTTTATTTTTCTGAAATTCTAAGGGGAAAAATTTCTTGACTTAATATCTTTAAGATTATATTGTTAGTAATTTTTGGCTTTAACGTTTTTCTTTTTAATTTTTCGGATTTCTTCTATTTACCTTAAAAAAAAAGTATTTTATTATTGAAAGAACCTCTAATAATTTCAATAATTTGTTATCGTAGATACGTAAGCTATAAATCATGAGATAATATTTTTGTACATAATATTCTTGTATTGATTATACGGTACAATTAAAGCTTAAATAATAAATATATGGACAATAAGATGAAAAATTATAATTAAGATAATTAATGTATGAAAAAACATTTATTTCTCGTGCATTATAAATTTATAAATTTATAACAAGTTTTTATAATTTATAACAAGTTATTTGGAAAAAGTAATTGAAAAAATTGTAATTTAATAAATAAATATAAATTAACTAAATTATAAATTTGTTTATTGCATTATAAATAGATCGAATATTTATTACTTTAATTTTTACAATTAAACCCATCATAAAACTTTCAATCTCCATCATATTGGCAATTACGTGTAACAATTAGTTATTATGGTGTTAATTGGATTTATCGTTGCATATGTAAGCAACTGTTTACTACTGTTGGCATTACCGTATAAAAGTTTATCTATTATCTTGCATTATAAATTTCATAACATAAGTGATTGTTTTAGAATTCTCTTCTTCTATAATTCAACATGTATTACCATATATCATCTATAATTCGTTTATTTACTGTTGGAAATACGCATTATTTTCATAGAGGGAATATTGCAGTCCTAAAGATAATTCATCAATTGAAATGAAAACGATACGAATCAATAATTTTATCATCGAAATTAATGATCGTACGTAATTAAAATTTTTAAAACCATGTCAATGTAATATAAAATAAGATCTTAATCCGTTGTAATGGAATATTGTTTAATAAAAGTAAGTAGCATTTAAAAAATGATAATTCTAGCAAATTCTGTAACATTTTTTCAGCAATCTATTCATTCGTATAATTTTAAAAATCAAATCTCCCCAGTACATATTAAACAAGATGCAAAATAGATAATTTTAATAGACATTGATTTGTTGTCTCGTGGCTTTCTATCCTTCTGTTTTTCAATCCGATGTGTAAATAATTTATTTCAGGATGAATTCAATAAGGCTATAGCCGTGCTATAAGCGCACCGGCCCAAGTGCCAATACAATTTCATTTCATAATAATAATAAGCGTCGGCTGTATGGAAACTTTTGTGCTTTTCAAATTTTCAGGATCAGCCACTTCGCTTCAGCATCGATGCCTCACCCCCCCCCTCCCCTCCCTGAATTAATACGGCTTCTCGGACCCTGCGATTGATTACCTCACATAATTCCCAACGAAAATATTGATCAATAATCGAGGTCGCACGAAGTATTCTTGCATCTCCTTTTAATACTGAGATTTTCGGCAGATTGCCCGCTTTTGGCATTGCGTACTTTGTCGCGCGCGCGTGTCCTGTGATCTTGCGATGGCACAGCGCGCTCACTGCATTGCTTGCGTTATCGTTCAATTATTATCACAGAGTGGATGGACGGATTGGTTTAGCAGGAGCGACAAAAGACAGCGGGACCATTGACGATTCCGGGACTCTCATCCATCGACTCTGCATTAATCTTGCCTGCGCCGAACAAATATTGGCTATTTTGCATAGCATATATGCAAAATAGCAGGCCTGAATTTAGCTTTCATTTTCATTTCCGAGGGTCAATATTTTATAGACAGGACGCCCAAGTTATGCGGACTTGGCCAATTGAACTTCAATGCTTTATCTTTTTACCGACGCACTCTAATCCGAGCGTGCAATATTGTATTTATTATGTCGCACTCGTGTATTAGATCGCACATACGGCCTTATTTCCATATAAAATATTACCAATTTCTCGGCCCTCTTAAGAAGAGTATTTCTAACGCGTCTCCTTTAGGTAAACGTGAGATTATTAATTGGACGAAAAAAAAAATAAATAAAATCATACTAATGCTTCGAATTTGAAATTACATGGCGAACCGAATGTGCGAATTTTAAATTAATGCTGCCGCGACTGATTGCACAAGATTGATAAACGTGTAACAAAGAAAGGTCAATTCCCCTTTCATTACCAATTTTAATCAGTCAATGGGCAAGCAACGGATGCTGAAAATGTAAAAAAATAGTATTTAGCGGATATTAGTATTTAGAAGGATCGAAGTAATACGGTGAAATATCACGTTGGGAGGATCTTGTCAATGAAAGTGGGCCATTAAATTTTGAAACTTTGCATGGGATGCGGAAGAACAAAACTGCGCGAATGGATCAGTATAGCGGAGCCAAGATTTCCAAAGACTTGCTTAAACTTGACATTAAACTTAAATGTCGACGCACACGCACACAAGCCGACGTACAAGTTGAGCCCCTCCCGACTCCACCCCATTTGGCGTTCAATCTTGACTTCCAACGATGAAAAGAGATTTGCGTACAGGTAATGCATATACTTGCAAAGTTGTTGGAGGTGAGTCGCGGGAAAAGCCGTTCTGGAAAAGTTACCAACTACAGCGCGTATAATAAGCTAATGAGGGAGAAAAGTGCTCCATCCCCACGCCCGAATGCCAAAGCTCCTTTTAGCCACGTACACACGCGTGCCCATATGTGCGTATATTTGTGCAGATGCACGCACCGGGCAAAGTGAGTCTCCTAAATCTACGTCAGTCTCGGCCAACCTTAAGTAGCATTAAGAAGTTATTAACTCGATCCCATTTGATTACCGGGACGCGGTAACGAACTACTCCGAGAGTTTACGAGACCGCCGTCAGCCGAGAAGTGCGACCGAGAGTCCGGGTCGAGAGGCCAGAATCACCTCTACGCATACATATATATGTGTGTGTGTGTATATGTGTATATATATATATATATGTGTGTGTGTATATATATATGTGTGTGTGTATATAAATGTGTATAAAGGTATGCGTTTGGGTAGGCGAGCGTCGGGATGGGGAAGATGTGGGAATTATTGGTGGCGTGGTGTTGGTGCGAGATGTTGGATGCCAAGATGGAAAGGCGCGGGTATAACTTTGGCAGGAGGATTGTTGTAGGAATCGTTTGCTTTTCCGCGAGGTTTTAGGGCTGGTGGAGGCCCGGGGCGGGACAAGTGCCTCTTTAAATCGATGGGATTTCTCGTGATGGGGATAGGAATTTTCGGTAGGTGCTAAAGTCGTGCCGTTCCCTGTCTCGTGAATTTATCACGCGAGGTTTTCATTATCGGTCCCCTTCTTAACTGTCAATTTTAATTTTACATGATATTTTACAACTGTTGGGGATAAGTTTTGCACTTAAAACTTGGGGAGACAGCTGATTAGGATGAAATTTCAAAAGCCTTCATTAGAAAATTAACTTTATCCAAGTTTTAAGGGCTAATTATGATTTTTAAGTCTTATTGAATAACTTAGCTAAACGGCAATCCCCCTTCTGGCATTACGGAATTTTTTATATTTGTGCAGCCGCGGCGCATAGTTTACGCATTTACTTTGCAATGAAAATTATCGCTCGGCTCATTCGATTCCCTCGCATTGCCACGGCTTAAGCAACTTCGGGTCGAGTCAGGGTTTGTTTGGTGCCGAAAAGTTTAGGTCGCTGTAGGTTAATAAAAGCGGAATTTCGTTACTAAAGCGCACGATAAATTGATTTGCATTATCAGCCGACTTGCCGAGCATGATGCATGAGCATAATACTACCGTGCGCGTGCAATGCCAAATTCATCTTACGAAAGCGAAGCAGCAAATCGAGAGCGAGTGGAAACTATTTTTTTAAGCCGGGCAATGCACGGACAAAGCCTCGATCCTACTTTATTATGCAATAAGCTGAAATTTGCGGATGCCGGCCCAGTGCAACGCTCCTGATGGCCAATTCAATAAAGTCTTCCGGTTGCTGATGGCCGGGTTACGGATATCACGATCAATAATAACGTAACCCACTTATCATCAGTTCAATGGCGCTTGAATTATTATTATAAGTCAAAGTTTCGGGAGGCGCATCGAACAAAGTGTCCCAAGCAACGTGGCATCTCCTTGAAATTGACTCCTGGTGGGATCAGCTCGTGCTTGCGCGCACGTCGTTTCGTTGCTTCGAGGAGCTAAGTAGCGCATGCCTGGCACATACCGGTAATTTGTCGCTGCACACCTCGCCAGTTCATTCGACGCCAACTACATTATTACTCTGGCTCGATAATGTGATTGCGCCGCATTGGGCCCTAACGCACTAACACACTCGCAACGCGCCGTTGGTACGGTTATGCGCCCGTACTCGCAAGCTTTGTGACGCTGGAGTGGGACGGTAATCAACCAATATGGTTGACGCGACTTTTTCAGTCGACACGTTACATTTACAATACGCCATCCGCTTAAAATTCATCTCTACTTCAAATGCGGCTAGTTTGCGACTCTTTTGTGATTGAATTTCGCTTTCAAAATGTTACGCCACTTTTTAAGGGAAGACTTTAAATGATACGCTTATTGCCATAGAGATTTTCCGTTGGAAGATTGCTGTATTGTAACGGATGCAACACCTTTATGGTTTAAGAATTTTTGCTAATAATAAAAGGTGAAACTTGAATATCTCCTTGTAAATTATAAAAATTATTACACCTTGAAGTTTTCATGTATTCGCGTACGAATAAACTAAAACAATCTTTTTTAATGGAATAGCAGGCAACTATTTTTAAAAAGATGTTTCATTCGTAAAGAATGTCGTGAGTAATGTAACAGAGCATCTATTTATAAAACTTTCGATCAATAAAGGTGTCTGTATTGTTATAATTAATTTTTTTATTTTTATTTTCTGTTTCTGTTTTTTTTTTTTTTTTTTAATTAAAAAACTGATTAGTAAAATGGATTGTATGTTTAAATTTGCCTGAATTTTGGCTCGTCGTTAACTTATTCTTTTTCATAAATTACAGTAAAATCGCTTTTTTAACAGCTTGTGTTGTTTACAATATAGTTAATTATAGTTAATAGTTATGTATTTTTAGTTATTTATAGTTAGTTATCGTTGTAGGCTAGATTATAGTTAATTTTAATACTAATCTAGCACCAGAAACTAATAAAAAAATTAAATAGCTTGATATAAAAATTAAAATTTTTTAATGTATCTGTTCGAGATTCAGTTCGCTAACGAAACTCTCTTCGATTGTATTGACGTTTAGAAATTTAGTCAGTGTTTACCGATCATGGTTTGCCCAGCCTGCAAATATTAAATGCAATCATTATAAGCAACTGACTTCGCAGCACTCTTTCCCCCCTCTAACATACCCGACATCTTTCCCAATAGAACAATAGAGGGGATGCCTGACATATGAATACGACTACATGGAAGATGTAGTCAGTTACGTCCCGGACTACGACTTGACCCTTTAAACTCCCCAGAAAACATCTCGACGATAGTCTGCAGTTCGCCTCCCCCTTCGAGACCCCCATCTCGCTAGACGATAGTGATTAGTGCATTTAGTATTACGCCTACCCAGTG
>JAPYYT010004588.1:0-10352 GCA_030522565.1 Ceratosolen corneri | reverse complement strand
CCTGGGAGCTCTATCCAGGATGAGAAGGAGTCAACCGCGGGCTAAGTAGTTTGCTCACCGTCTGGGTGAAGCTTCTTGTAGTACGAATCCAGACGCTGGGCGATGGAACTGTTCGTATATAAGACCACTTGCTGCACTGGAGACCCTTCCGAGATGGACCGGAAGACGTAGAGCAGTTGGAGATACTTCTCGCTGCGGCGAGCTTGCGGTCTTATTTTATAGCCGAAGGGCTAGCTAGGCCGCCGAGGATGCATGGTGGGGGATCTCACGAATTGCCCTACGTTGTTGAGATGAAAGAACAAAGAATGTCCTCTCATTTAGGTATGGTGTAGGGGGTGAAGATTTAGACGACGGAGGTAGGGGGTTATCTTGCCACGCGCTTTGCACTTTAAAAGCTTACTGCGTGGCAATCACGAAATATGAGACGTTCCAACAGAATAAGTTAAAAATAATATACGTAAGATGTTAATCGAATATTGTAGCCAGAGTCACATTCAAAAGTAATCAGGTATTATTAAGTGACTCCTCGAGATTCTTTCGGAATCGCGAACAATATCTATATATTCTAATTCTATTTATGTAAGAAAAAAATTCTATTTATACAATAAAATTTATTTCAATTAATTCATAGAAAAATTCGAACTGTATTACACATTTTTTTAAAGAAACATTTTCTCATTACAATTGATTTATTATAGACAGATAAGGAATAAAATTTTGCTGAATCCAATGCAGCAAATTTAAAATATCATATAACCTATTAGTCAATAAACTAAAATATACTATCACTTACCATGCATTTACCGTTGATACAAACGCCTTGGACCTCAGGGTAGCAGTTTGTGCCATCTTGAACTTTATCTGCTAACTGCACGATGATCGATTCATCGACTTCGTGTTCTTGGTCATTTATCTCTAACCTTTCCTTTACAGTGTGGCTTCGTACATTCGCTGGATTGTGCAATGACGAAATGGCCATGTTATTGTTTTCATTGCTGCGGCTGTTTTTATCTTTATTATATTTGTCATTATTAAAATGCTCACCCCGACATATAAGAACACAAGGTCGCAAGAAATCGTAGTACGGATACCATTTAAGTAGTTTATTATTGTATGGTACGTTGTTGTAACTTGAGCATTGGTTCGACCGAAAATCAAAAGGCGTCGTGCAAGGCTGAAGCAAATAAGTAAAAATGATGATTATTGTATAAATAAGCAGTAATTTATCAATTAAAAATAATAAGTCTATCATATTCGTTACAGAAATATTGATTAAGTGCTTTATAAGTCACTGATCTAAGTTAGTTGAATAAATTATAAATTTTTCATGTGTTCCTATTTTTATAATTTTATTAATATTTGCAATAGAGACCATTTAAACTGCCAAAGAATAATAAAGTTCATGAAATTTTTTAAATAAAAATAATGTTACAATAATTGTTTGTTCGAAATTCCATTGGTTTTTCGAACGTCTATACTACCTTTTTGTTTGTAAATTCTTTTTAAAACATTCAGTATGCTTATGATTGCCAGATATGTCCAAAGAACCTACGAATATTATCAGAAAATACATCGAATAGTATTTACTTCTCTCTTTATTGACCTTTTTCACGACCGTGTTTACTCAAACTGTACCTCGAAATTTCGGCAATGATTAGTACGACTATCACGTGTCTTGTAATACCAGCCTAGTATAAGCAACGGACAAGATCTTCTAGAAATAATAGCGTAGTTGCCAAAATTCGTTATATTTTCATAACTAACCGATATATATTTTAAATAGGATGAAAATTGGTTTTCATATAATCAACAAAACTTCCAATTTCAAAAAATTCTAAGATAAACACCCTTCTTCAAGGAGCGAAGTGAAAACATTAAAATTAAACAGTACGTACCCTGCGAGTCAGAATTCTGAGAGCTGTTAAGGTTTATCTAAAATTATCTCAAAGCAAAATACAGTGGTTCAAAAAGAATTATCTCAAACATCAGCGATCATTATTATCATTACTGAGAAGCTTCTACCCAACGCTGATATTAAGTTGTTACAATTAAGTACAATTAAATACAAGAAATTGAACAAAGGTCCAGGGTCTGCCGTCTGTAAAAATCGCAGGCGGATAAAGGTGTGGTTAATGAGCAACATTAGGCAAGTAGGAACCGGTATTTCAACATACTATACTGAGGCCACATGGGTGTTCAATTAGCCATTGAACCCCGCTGTAAAGTTGGCTCACAATACGCATTCAGCCGGACGCCGGCGTAATTGGAGATATACAACATATTAAACTAGAATCGACATTTTTTCCATATATAATTAATAGTTATTCCAAGCCTCGCGGTATTCAATTTGTGATTTCCAATTCAATTCCCGAGTGTGAATTCTCCCCACGAATGTGTGAGGGAGGAGCAGATAGTGGAAGGGTTGAGATAGCAGGGTAAAAGAATCGTAGGCTAAATTGGCATATGTAATGCCGATAAACATTGAGTTTTTAAGAACTGAGAATAAATGGAAGAAGTATGAATTATTTACGCTATTGTGTAAATAATTACACTATTGTCTTTATAATGAGAGTTATGTGCCGCACGTACACGATACGCGAAGCGTGGATTATTTATTAATGAAGTCTACATTCTCTTGTTGGACTTTCATGCACTTGATTTCCCCGCACTGCCGCACTGGTCACGCGTTAACAGATTATCGAGGAATTGGCGTCTTGTTTAATAAGATGATCAATATTCGAAAAAATTACAGCAACGGGCCCCTTAATACTTGTATTATGCATAGACGAATCGCCACATGGTCTTACAGGTCGTTCGGGTCATTGGCTGAAAATGGCTGCGACGGGCCCCGCGTTACATGTGAATTACGCATAAACGAGCCGCCGCGTGATCTCAATCGGCGTCGAATTGCCGAAGGAGATTACGTATGTTTGTTACTTCAACCGGTGTACAAGCTGAATTGAGTAATACGAGAGGATACGGAATTGTTGCTACTTGCCTCTTATTGCGCTGTTCCAGCTACGCTCCACCTGGGAGCTCCGTCCAGGATGGGAAGGATTTAGTCGAGGGCTTTCTAGCGTAGCATGCTCAGCGTCTGGGAGAAGCTTCTTATGTACGGAACCTGACGCTAATGTTGAGTAACTTCTGTCTTCGGACAGAAGTAGCTAGCTGCAGGGCTAGCTAGGCCGCCGAGGATGTATAAATGTTGCGTGGTGGGGGGTCAACTAATTACCTTACGTTGGTGAAATACAAGAGCAAAGAATGTCACCTCATGAAGAAAGGGGTAAGGGGCTAAGGCCGTGACGGTAGAGAGGGGGCTGCGCTGCGCCAAGACGTAAGGCACTGCAGTTCATAAGTTTACCGCGCTTTGGCTGGAAATACTGGCATTGTAAACAAAATATGGCAATCACGAAATATGTGACATTCTAACAGAATAATCACAATAATATTCATTAAATGATAAACAGATATTGTGGTAAAGGTCACATTCCAAAAGAAAACTGGTATTATTTAGTGATGATTTGAGATTCTGTCGGAATCACGAACAACTTATTATAATTAATACAAACTTCGCCGTAATTTATGTCTGAATATTGTGATAGTGCGGAATATAGAAATCAAGGTAGAGACAACATTATATTTTACCATATATTCGATAAAGACCACATTATCATTTCCATATATTTTGAATAAAGACAGTTTCAGAATATTACATACGCCATCTTTGTTTTCACTTATTTCTGCCCTTCTATCTTCTCCTTTTCACACTCAGCTTCTCCCTCACTCTACCTTGTAGAGAGTACACACTCGGATTAGTTCCTTCGAGCCTGATAGTGCATAGAAAGAGATATTAGATCCCGGAGTTACAAGATCCGCCCTGTACCGACTCGAGAAACTGTAGGTTTCGAATCGGAGAGAGAAATATATTTGTGCGGACCCGCGTAAGCGTCATCTACCTAATTCTGATGACGAGCATTTGGGCCGCACAGTGTAGCGTGAGTAATATGATCAATTAATAGAAGGCTATATTCTTTCGGCACTAAATTTAGATAGAGGCTCAAGCATTGTAGTATACTATAGAAATTAGATAGTAAATTATAAGGGTTCATGAGTTGAGTGTTTGCTTAATAAATAATAAATAAATAATCATTACAGATAATTAGAGATAATTACCGAGTGTTTATTTAAATTAGAAATTAAATACTCAATATTATAATAAATACTCAATGTTAAGGGGATAGTTATGCAGGTACAAAAACAGTACAGAACAACATAAAATGACAACCAGGTCACAACCAGGGATATCTGAGAATAGTAATTAAAATCTAGAGCAATTTTCAAATAACTTTACAGATTTGGTGCATTCGTAAGAACTATTCATTTCTCCATTAATGATGTTGGACATTAAGTATAGTGAGATGAAGGAAGGATACTCAGTGATTTAGATCACTAAGGATCTTAAGGAAGTTGAGAGGATACACGAAAAGTTCTCATCCAACCATGGGAAACTGATGGAGGAGTTGGTAAATGAACTAACTACTCATTAATACCTTACTACAATAGGATACGAAGTGGAATATCAGATAAGAAGAAAAACTATAAAAATAATTAATTCTGTCCTCGAACGATTTACTCCCAGCAATAACAGCATACCAGATAAGACCCTTGTTGAGAGGAAAACCTGAAAAGATGATTATATTTATGTCTGTTCAGTAATTGACCAGATACTGACCTCTCCCGAAGGTGGTGTGGGGGAAGGCCGATACTGCAAGGTGAGACACAGCAGGGTATAAAGACATTAAGTCGTAGAAGTCTAATGTAATACTGTATAACGATCTTTATTGAAATAAAAAGGAAAATTTAGTAATTAGTTTGGTCTTTATCTTGAATAATGTATTACTTGCGGACGCAATATTGAGGCATAAATTCAATACCGCTAAGCTTGGATTTTCTTTAATTGTTTAATTTATAATACAGGCTCTGAAGTTTCACTTGCTGTTCAATTATATGTTAAACGGCGTGCTAGTTATTGCCCAATACTTTATTGTGTATTTATCGCTAGTTGCGTTAATTCTGCTTTTCTTCTTTTTACCTTCCTCTAGGTACCAATGCATGCCGCATTAAGCAGTCAGACCAATTGTTAATAAATATATACATGCATATTATTTAACTGCACATTGCTACATGAGCAGAGTTTGCAATTCCAGTAAATATCTCTTGTACTTACTATAAGAATATTAGAATGTCAACTGTAGTCGCTCCTTTTTATAATGTATTTATATAATAAAAAGTAAGAAAATAAGATAAAATGAACAGACGATAGGTTTGAGGCCGCTGAAGTAACTCTTCGACTTTTCCTTGCGTTCGTATTTATGTAACAGGTCGTTTCTTCATTTTTGCTAAAAGTCAGTTATAGATTTTCAATATTCTATTGGCTTGATTAGTGTGTTTAAGTTTGGAAAATTTAAATAATCAAACGGTTAGAAATGAAAGGAAGGAAAAGTAAAGTGCATGGTTGACAAATTTTTATAATGATATTCAGACAAATTAACTATTAACACAGTTTTGTCAGTCATAATGCGTGAATACTAGATGAATAGTTTCTAAGCATAGAAATATTAATTGCAAGAGTTCCTATTTCGAACGGAATCCCGAACACAGTTACTCCATGTATTTAACCAACGTAGGATTGATATGCTGCGTAGATCGTTGAACTGTGCTTCGATATTGGTCGAACTTTATACCACACTATGGGACAGTAACTCATCCCAGTGATAATTTTTTGTCCACAGCTGTTGAAAGAATATTTTTGCTTTGATCATTATAGGGGATACAAAACATGGGGGATCATAGATACGGGCAGTTCTAGATAATATTGATCTTTTGGTAGTTCCTTTTAAATTTGTAGTTGTAATTTTGGTTGTAAACTTGAAACAATCTTCTATGGGTAATAATCTGAAACTTAAGATATGGGTTTTGCAATGGTTAACTGATATATAGAAGCATTCATGGTCATTCTCATTTAAGTGTTTAAGATGTTTGAATCAGTTGCGTGCCATTTTACTAGAGAAAAGCCGCCCTCCATACAAAGGCTGCAAAGTTGCAGAGCTTTTTCTTTTAGTTATTGTGTAGAATTTGCACCTCCAAATATGTCATCTATATATATACTTGAAATTATAGGAGACATAGCGAAGGGATATTTGTCCCCTTTATCTTTAACTAGCTGCAGTACCGTCCTCACAGCTAAGAATAGAGCGGTTAGTTAGAGGAACAGTTGTTAATGAAAATGGTACTTCGTTACCTTGTTTATCAATCCCAAGTGATCTCTGCAGCTCCCAATTAAGTAATATCCGTTGAAAATAAATATCTTTATTGTCAGATCCATAATAAGACATCTGAAATGTTTAGATGCAGGTTTGCTCCAGTATACATTATGTAATTGTTGGAATGACCTGTCGATGTTACACTGGATCCGTTGAAGACTACTCTTAGATTGGTGGTGGTTCCATCTTACTTTAATACACTATAATGTAGCAAATAATAATGATGTTGATTTTTACTATTTTTGGGATTCTTTTCATATGGCCGAACTCGATATATTCCCTCATGAAATTTTCTTTTGTATTTCTATTGTAGGTAATACTGTTGTTAATGTTGTAAGAACATGAGCATTAATATAAATTGTTTTTTCGGAATTTAAAGATTTCAGAACTATTGACAAAATGCCATGCGTCTTTGTTATTTTAGCTCTACCAATGCCATAAATGAAAAGTATTTTAATTTATGCAATTTGTTCAGAGTTGATGTACTAGACCTTGTTATGAATGAGAGTTCTGATCCTGTGTCTATAAGGAAACGGACATTCTTTTCATTACTTGTTATACTTTCTTCTACCAGAGCCATGGCTAAAATGGAATTATAAAATACATTATTGTTTAACTCATTGATTGAACCCTTTACCTATTCTGCAGAATCAGCGGGGTTATGAGGATATTATAGGATTAAGCAGGGACAATAGTCAATTGTTCTGTTTAATCGTCTAATAAAGTATGATATCGTTTGTTGCAAATGCCACAACCTTTGCGGCAATAACTTGTATATAACTTTAAACAAGTTTCACATATCCTATTGTTGTGTACAAATTTTTTTCTCTGATCTACCGGTAGATCCTTAAATGTAAAATCATTTAAAATCATAAAATCATTTCTAATGGGTGTATTTTATTGCAGCACTTACATATCTCTATTTGTCTTTCCTTGTGTATTAACTGTCGAGCGGTTGCTATATTGGCTGATGATCTCTTATGCTTTGTTACCTTGGAGGGGCGAATTTTTGTCCCTTGTTGTTGGACATCTCCTTTAGCTGGAAATTAGTTTAACCTTCAAGAAATTTCAGTAGTTATTCAAGGGTCAGATAACTGTTGTTGGGTGCCACAGACTTGTCCCAATCTAGACATAGTTGTTGGTCAAATAATTCAGAAATAAAGTATACTATTATGATATCCTTTAAATCGCGACTCTTATCTTCGTGGCACGACCTTTTGTGCGTTCTCTAACTATTTATAGTAATTCTCTCACCTGTTGTTATTTACAGGTCTGTTATATTCTGTACAGAGTGCCTTTACTATGTTAAGGGCTGTCTGGATCTTGTAGTTTTCCATTAGTAAACTCCAACAAGCATTCAACGAATTGTCTTCAATGTCCATATTTTCTATTAGACTAAGAGGCTCTCCCTCAAAGAAATTCCTAAGGTAGATTAGCTTTTCATTATCATCTAATTCCTTTATTTTTAGGATAACACTTGTAAAATTATTTTTTAAACTATTTCATGTTGTGTAATCACCTTTAAATTTATTAACAATAACTTCTGACAAACAAATGGGTTTCAACTTTAAATTAACTAGTTACAGTTTCGGTTTGGGATATTAGCTCCTGCAAAGCATTGGTTATTATTTGCTTACTTAGTCTATGTGCCTTCATTTCAACTTCTTGGATATTATCTGTGTAATATTAAAGATTAATCAGATCGATTATCTATAATTCTATTAGTCTTTCATGTTTGGCTACAAAAGAGGCACGTTGCTCTTCAATTTCTTTCAGAGCGTATTGTAAGTGAGTCGCTTTTTGTCCTGTTTAGACTTGGTTTGAAAAATTATCGCCTAACTGTCTTATATAATGGAGATACAGACCTTGGAATTTCAATTTGCAAAAGATCTGAGGTAATAATTGCGTTGAAGAGCTGTTGGTGGATCGTTCTGACCTGGACCTAGTTATCATTTTATGAGCTTCTATTGTCTTTCCATTTATCATGATTATGCCGTTCTACTAGTAAATATTTCTAATTAAACTAAAAATAAATAGTGTTTTCAAATATACCCTTCTTTTTAATACCTTTTATATCTATTATACTAGAATGTATTGACTTTATATTTTGAATTTAATGCCAAAAAAATGAGGCCCGTTACAGAGTCATAATTTACTCACAGTATTCTCAGTAGATATTCACAGTAGATACTCAGTAGAAACTCAGTAGATACTCACAGTATTCAGAGTATCGATCTCCAATCGATATTGATCTACTTTATAGATTTTAGTTCTTATGCGCCCTCTTCCGGCTAGTCTACACGACGCTGTACTGTACGGCCCAATCCTTGTTAGCAGGATTGAACTGATGACGCTCGTACGGCTCTGCACAACTATCTCTCTGTCTTTTCAACACAAAGCCTGCAGTCTTAAGTTGGCTCGGAACTGGTCATATTGTTCCGTGATCTGCTATGTCTGTTTATCCACTATCCGGCTCGGAGGACCAAATGTTTTGGCAACTGTACCGATGCTGAGCTCTCCCCAAGGTGGTATGAGAAAAAGGCCGATAGTGGAAGGGGAGACAGAAATCGAATGTAATACTGTAAAACGGTGTTTATTAAAATGAGATGGAAAATATATATAATTTAATACAGTATTTGTCTTGAGTAATATGTTCCTTACGGTTGAAATATTCAAGCGCAAATTGAATGCCACTTGAATAGGGTCTAATAATTGTTGACTGTGATAATTATTCTAATGTAATAATAGTTTTGGTTTGTAGACGAGACTACTGACCCTTACTTTATCAAGCAATTACGAAGGTGCTGGGTTTGCTTATCTTTCTAATTATTTATTACTTACTGGGATATCATAATTGATTGTCTATGCATGCAACGTTCAATTATTGATTAAACGCGGCGCAGCTACCCTTTAGTAGTGTGTTAATCGCTACTTAATGTGTTAATAATGTGTTAATCGCTACTTGCCTATATTGCTCTTCCTCTTTTACTCTTCGTGGTAATCGGAATCCAGGATGTTGTCGGATGCAGTGTTCAGTCGTAAATTTAACACCTCGTAGCCGTGGTCTAGTTGAAGAGGAGTAGCGGCAGCGGACTGAGGATGAAGGCAACGTTAAAACTTATTGAACGTCGCAGGCCCATTTATTTCTTCATGCAATTAGCGGCGACTAGGCACCAGTGTCGGATTGAAGTTTCATTGTAAACATCGATAACTCATGTTTGACAATTCTTTTAGTGAATGTAAGAATAACTGTATTATCAATTTAGAGAGTGTTCTAGAGAGTGTGATATCTGGGTGAATTGTAAAGCGCAGCGCACTTGCAATTTAGTTTTGATGTATCAACCCTGCTCCTTGAGTAAGAGTGGTCATCTTAAAATTCTTTGAGAGTGGAAGATTGTACTCATTGATTGAAACTAATTTTCTGTTGTCATTGGAGCTCTAGCGAAAAGTGTCAATGCCCTTTTACAGGAGTAGGGCGAAGTGCCGGAGATGAAGTGGTGGCAGCCCGACGTCAGAAGGTCTGTCTGGGCTTTTCATAAATTCCAGGTCTTGTCGGCTCGTTAAGAACTTATCACGAAGTATAATAATTGCGCTGTTATACATAAAAAGTCTTGTCCGTTATTTTTACTAGGATCGTATTGCAAGACAGTTGATGGTCATATTGACCATTGTCGAAGTTTCAAAGCGCAGTCCAAGTAAACACGGTCTCTGATCATATTTGTAGACTTGTTGGAAACATCTGACAATCATAAACATATTAAATGTTTTGAAAAGAATTTACAAACAAAGAGGTAGTACCGATGATAGAGAAACTATCAAAATCTCGAACTATTATATATATATATATATATATATATATATATATTATATTATTATGTTAAGTATAACATAATGATATATTGATTTATTTATTTTAGGTTTATACTTTAATAAATAGGATTTTTTAATGAATTCAATTTCGCAAAGCCAATAACATTTGACTAGGTTCTGTACGAGGTAACTGCTTATTTTACTTAGTGGTTTAAAAAC
>JAPYYT010004586.1:0-14261 GCA_030522565.1 Ceratosolen corneri | reverse complement strand
CGCAAACAAATTGAACAATAGGCCTACCTGCGCGTTTAACTAATTAAATAGTGCGCGATTAAGCCGGCCGGTCATAAGTTGTCAATTAGCAATTCGTAATACTAAGTCGTCGTTGAAAGTCTCATATACCACAGCAAGAGACAAGTCTCATATACCACAGCAAGAGACAACAGCAACCAAAACAAAACAAATTAATTAGTGCTTGTTATAAATTATATCTAAAACGTTAAAAACTAAAGCTAAAATCAATGAACAATAGTAACTATTAAGACCGCGTAATTTGGTATGTAAAACTAAACTTGTGCAACTAAACTTTCCATTTGATTTTCAATAAATATCAGTCCACAGTGTTAAATTCGACCCCCCGCGTCTATGTTTTCTTTCTACCCTGCCATCTCTCCTCTACCACGATCGGCCTCTCCCCCCTCCATCTTGGGGAGAGCTCACATCGGGATTGTCGCACAAACAATAATTTATTAATTATTTATTTAATAGATTTCACAAAATTCTTAATTGAAAAATATTTAATGACAAATTAAATATAATAATGATAATATTTGACTGGTTTTCTAAATAGTCTTGTTTGAGATTTCGTTGATTTCTCGACCATGTGTATCACCTTTTTGTTTGTAAATTCCTTTGGAAATATTCAGCATGTTTATGATTGTAAGATGTGTGCCAAGAGCTTACGAATATAATCAGAGAATAAATCAAGTAGTTAATTTTTTTGTTAACGACCTTTTATCGACCGTGTTTACTTGGACAGGACCTTGTAGGTATAATCGCATAGTTGCCAAACTTCGTGATATTTACATAACGAACCGATATAAATTTGAAAACCATGAGAATCCAGCCATGCTTCAAAGTATCGGCGAACAACGGAAGTCTGTCTGTTGTCTGCTGTCACCACTTCACCGCCGGTACTACGCCCCTATCCCCTTCAAACGGGCGTTCACACTATTTGACTAGGGTTTCAATAACAGATGTAAATTAGTTTTCAATCAATCACGAAAACTTACCACCCGTAAAGAATTCTAAGATGACCCCCATTCAAGGAATGAAGTGAAGACATTAAAACTAAACTGCAGGCGCTGCTCTTCAGAATTCTCCTGGAGATCACGCTCTCATTAAAATAAAGTCTTTAGTCTTGAAAAACAGTAGTCTTACAATTCAAGAGATTCTTAAAGATCAGTATTCGGCATTTACATAGAAACTTCAACCCTACGCTGGTACCAACTCGCTGCAAGTTACATAACGAAAGCCCGAGTCCTGCAATGTTCAATTTCCGCTTGAGCGCTGCATCCATTACCAACCTGCATTACGCTTACTGAGAAAAGTAATAAAGGAAGAGTGAGATACGCAAGTTGCAACTAATACATATAAATTACTGTAGAAGAATTACTGTAGTAGAACGCCGCACGCGCTATCAATCTATCACACAAGTCCAGCAAGTAATGAATAAATAATAAGACTAAACATCTAAACACCAACACAATTACAAAGAAATAAAGGCCAGTAGACTCATCTACGATTAACACCAATTATTGGACTAGAATAAATAACACAGTAAAATAATAAAAAAACGGAACCAATTCGATGTTATCGGTATTCATACAATTCAATCCACAATTAGAAAAAAAACAAGTAACATACAATTCAAGACCAAAACCACATTATAATTTCTTTTTCATTTCTTTTCAATAAACACAGTTTACAGTATTACATATGTGTTCGAGATTCTGTTAACAAATCTCTTGTGACTGTATTTAGAATCACGTTCTTCTCTTTCTTAAAATACTCACGCCTTTTGAGTGGAAAATGTAAATATAATATAATAGGCGGGAAAAAGACATCACCAGTTACGTCCAATATAAAATCTGTGTTATCTTGAGACCTGTGATATTGTAACAGTTTGTGATAATTCGGATCATTCCCCTTGAATTGGAGACACGATTCAAATTCGGTCATATATATACTAACCTGCAAATCCATGTTCTTTCTAAACAATTCACATTACTTGACATCCGACACAGCCATAAGCAGACATTAAGACTAACAGGACCAGATCTCTGCTCACATCAATTCTACACTCACATAAGTTTCTGTTCGGGAATCCATATATTAAACCAACCGTCTCGTCAGCACCACGTAATCTGATCATTAGTGTTTACAAATATAACAGTGCAGTGGAAAACCCGTGAATAAAAGAGTGCTATAGACTGAAGACTAAATGGTCATCGCGAGAAAGACCGAGAACAATATTCAAGTGAAATGTGCTGTGCATGTGGTCTCTCTTAGAAAAAATTATAACTGCGGTTAGTACTTGATTTAGGTGACTGAAATTCGAGTGAACAGATTACATGACAGTAGTCGTAGTTAAGTGTCGAATCTAAATTACCAGGCAATCAAAGAATCGCAAACCCGTTGCATTCGGACAGTACCCGAGTGAAGGGTCGAGTAACGGTAATGAAAATTGCGAATACTAGTGCAATTATCGTCAGCTGGCCCGGACTCGACTAATTACGCCGACCATGCCGTTTCCCCCGCTCTGCTTTCGCAGAGCGTCAATCTCAGTAAGAATCATAGAGAGAAATCATACCTTTTACGCGCGAATACCCCGGGTAGTGACGCTTTCCATAGCGTTAGTGTTGTATTGTAGGCCTTCGATTAACGTACAGTCTTCGCGATACAGTGGCAATTACAAGCTAAAAAAGATTGAAGAAACACGCCGCTGTGAAGGGTTTCGAAACAGGCGCACTCCCTACAGCTGAATTAAAGCCAGTTTGTCAACGCAGGGTTGATACTACCAGCTCGTCAGCATCAACGTAGGTCTTGGAACGCTGAGGCAATATCGGTAAGAAACACGAGGGAAAAACGTCCCTCTTACGCGCATCCGTACTGGTCTTTCACAACGCAGGGTCAACTTACAATTGAACCTTGCACCTATTACCGAGGTTTGTTATATCTATCTACAATAGAAAGAGACTAGTCGAACTACGAATTCTCAAATACCATTGATTCTCCGTTTACGCGTCGAACTCGTTATCGCTTAACATTCACGGATCGTTCGCGAGTGTTAACTATTACATGCATACACATACACACATACACACACCCATTATAAAATGACTAAATAACTGTAACAACCGTTGTATAAAACTAATAGATAATTCATCATTAAATAATGACATCCAGCATACACATGTGTTTAGCAATTTAATCTATCTCATTATATCCACACTCCTTATAATCAGGGAGAACATATAGTTTACTAAGGTAACACCCCTATCAATAGGCCGTCGGAACAGGTAAAGCTGAGCCCACGAAAGCTAGGTAGAGGGTACGTCAACAGTTTCCGTAGTTCAATATTTATACCTGCATAATCAACATTCAACTATATTCTGTAATTACTACGCATCTTTTTATATATTTATTATTTAATAAACCTCATTTTAATCTTTAACAACAAGATCTGCTCAGTAAAGAACACCCATTTCTATCACCTCTCGTTTCACTATCTGTACCTTCTCGTTGAGAATCTGGGAGAGATAAAACAAACGGGAAAAATTCCGAACAATATGATTTCTGTGACTTCATTTTTTCTACCCTGCTATCTTAGGGAAATTTCACACTCTGGTTAGTTTCTGAACAGTATGAAATTCAAAGTTTCATTTTTAATCAATATTTATATTATAATAAGAATATTCATATCAATATTCATTAATATATAACGGAGTATAATTCTTTTTATGATAAATATAAATATATTATTTGATATACCTTTAAAGATGCTACTGATTCCACAGCTTTAATAGTATCAACATGATATCTTTGATCATAAATTCGAACGCCAAATCCTGCAATACTGATTGCTAATAAAAATAAACCATTTTGTGGCACAGATAAACTAACCATATCTAAAGGATTCCCGGGTAATTGAATTTTCCACAATTTTGTTCCCTGTAATTAATTTTTAATATAAATTTAATAAAATTATGATATTAATGTCAGATAGATATATTAACAGATTTTAAGCTAAAATTTAATTACCTGCTTGGAAAAAGCAAAAAATGAACCAGTCATTGTAACAACAGCAACCTCTTCTGAAAGTGTAGTTATGGCAACAGCTGGAGCAGATAATTTTTCCCATGATTTAAACGTTTTGCCTCGTTCTATAACTCCTATTTGACCATCCCGACCAACTAAAACTATTTGTCCATCACCAGCCCAAAGTCCCGAACTAGTAACAGCAATTGGAGGCCAGTTGATATTATATTTTTCAATAACAAAAAAACCTCTGGAACATAGGTCTTTTTATTAAACAATTTCTTAATATTCCTTAAACAAATAATATAAAAGTTATATTTTTATTTTTTAACTTTCTACTAAATGATATTATTTGGAAATTAACCCCAGTGTGAACTCCCCTGAAGGTGGCGCGGAAGAGGGGCAGATAATGAAAGGGGAGAAATAGCAAGGATGTTAAATACTAAGTCGATAATGTCTTGTATAATACTGTTGGATGCATTTATTAATAATAAATGGAAAATATGACGTTCTTTTTTTAAGAGCAGGATGATTCCATGCGTCCGTGATATTCAGGCGTAAATTGAATACCGTATCGCTTAGTATGATGCTTTACTTCATAAGTCAAGACTTCTTATTATTCATATAGTGGTTAGCTTCGTGAAATACTGCCTTCTAGATATATCGGCGTTTTGGCTGTTTACTCCTCGAACTCGTCTTGGTGATAATTGCTGGTTATGCACTGATGCAGACTGTGAATGTAGTCAGCAATTAGTCATAAATTAAACGTCGGTGTTACTCGGGCTACGATCGGTTCTATGTAAACACTAATTTGCGGTTTAAGTTCTGATCCAGCCTGCAAAATTGAGCGGCGACATTCGTTAGTTGATGGCTGGATGGCAGGACTGGATCTTGTTTAGGTCATGTTATAAAAATCAAGCGCTTGGAGCTTATTAGAATTTCAGCATATAATGTATTCCTTTTTTATATCAGTGTCGACTTGAAACTTCTGGAAATGTTTGGTAATCATTAATTCTTGATAAAGCTTTGTAATCATGAGTATGATGACTGAGTTCTGACTCGCATGGGTCATGTACATCACCCCGCTTCCTTGCAAGGGTTTGGCCATCTTCAGTTTTCTTGGGAGTGGGATGTTTAGGTAATTGAATCACAGCTAATTATTATGCTGTCATTGGCACCTTAAACATATTAGTACTAACGCCCTTTTAAGATTGCTGGGGCAAAGTGGACGCTTACTACGTTGACAAATCTCGTGCTGCGGCTTATACTGTTATACAACAATCGATTATTGTTTTCTGTATGGAGTCCAATCGATGCATCATGATTAAAAATTCGATGGGAGATAACTATGCTTCAGATTCTTGGCATCGTTATAGTGTGTTGGTTTTGCTAGTGTTATAATATAAACCAGGGGATGGTCAGTTTCTCTAATTTAAAACAAGATAAAAAAATAAAATTATAAAAATTATCATAATCAAATAAAAAAATCATAATCATTGTAAACAAGATCTTAAAAAGGCCATCTGGCGACAAAGAATACTATTCTCGAATTGTTCATTGCTCTTAGAGACTTGGTATATAGTTGACGATAATGAACATACTATATTTTCTAATGAATTTTCAAACAATGGGGTATTATTAAGAGATGATCGAGATTTCATTATAACAGAACTAGAAATTTATTATTTTTTCCAATATTTTAATAAAAGTATTGTAAAATGTAATATATTCATATAATTGTATTCATATAATTAGATGTTTAGATTGTATTCATATATATATTCATATAATTAGACTGGTAAATCTCTTTAATATTGTTTCAATTATGTTTTTAAAATACAAATAATTATATTAATAAATGTGTGTTTGTATGTGTGTATGTCACTACATTATTTCCATATTGTATATTTATTTAAAATATAAAAGTAAGCGAGAATTGGTCAATAAATATTGTGTAAATGAAATGAGAAAATATATTACTTTTCGGGAACTAACACGATTGTAAATCTCTCCCCATGGTGTTAGCAGGGAGAGGCAAATAGTGGAATGGGGAGGATAGAAGTAGGTAACAATAGAAAATCTTTAAACTATTTAACGTACTGTAATATTATTTATTGTTAATAATACGGAGAATATAATTTTGAAATTGAGTTGAATTTAGATTGACTAGAAGATTTAATAAGATATTTAAAAGCAGTTGTAAATTTTAATTCAAGCTTTGATATTATTTATGAATTATATTTATTATTGTTTGGGATTTTAGATCCATATTTAAAATTCACTTCTGTAGAGTGAGAAGAGGCAGATAGTGGACAGAAAATAATAGAAGTAAATTCAATGAAAAGAGTCTTGGAACTGTATTTGATGTAATTTCAATAGTTGTTCATTTATTGAAGTTGTTTAATTTGAGATTGTAGATTTGTAAACTGTAGAATTGAGATTTATTGAGATTGTAATAACGAAAGACAAAGGAAATTGTGAATTGAGAATTGAGGTTAGGAATTAATAAGAATTGTAGATATTTATTCAATGAAAACATGTAATAGGTTTAGATTATTATTAAGAGTATAGTCAAAAGGAGTTGAGTTACCTCTGACAAAATAGCAATTAATCAAAGCTTAGTGTAAATTCAGTGGGAGTGACTGCAGTGAATAATTTTTAATTAAGCAAAAAATATAAATAAGTATATATCATTTATCTTTCTGCTTCTTAGTGAGTGGGATTGTTAATAAATCAATGTGTATTAATTTTTAAACTGTCCACTACTTAATGAGAGGAGATTCTGTGTGAGATATATGTGTTTAGTGATTGCGCGCTACTAAAATGAGTGGTATTGTAAATAAATATATCGTTTAATATTATGTACTTATAAAACAACCAATCACAATAATGAGATTAATAATGTAAGATTTGAGGTGTCAAAAGTAATTGTCGTATTGTCTTTCCGTTCGTATTTGTGTAGCCGGTCACTCCGTTTTCCTTAAGAAAGGATAAAGTCAGTTAGAAATTTTCCAGTATTTTATTAATTTTGATTGGTGGGTTTAAATACGGAATATTTAAATTATAAAGGTAAGAATTAGAAGGAAAGGAAGGTAGAGTACATAGTTGACAAACTATTTACAATGACATTCAAGTTTACTATATACAAGTTTTGTCGGTTATAATACACATGTACTCGATATAACGCTGTCAATCATGGAAATATTAAAGGAGCGAGTTCCGATATCAAACGGAATCTTGAACAATAATGGTCAAAGAAAAGATAATAAAATTGTACCTTCCGGTGATCAGCTATAAATTGAAGACCGAGTTGATGTTATTATAAATTAAGTTACTTCTGTAAATAGCGTAGCGACTAGTTGTAGGCTAATGACGTTAAATATCATTCATGATTTAGATGAATATCAAGAAATATAACTGCAGTCGATGTATTACGAATGTGGCGATTAGTTAAACGCGCACAAAATCACTCATACTTAAGGGGTTCGGGAATTAACCCGAGAGTGAGCACTTCCCAAATTGGCGTTGGAGACAATCCGATAGTGGAAGGAGAGAGATAGTAGGAAAACGACGACGAAGACAGCATATGTAATAATGTAAAACTTTACTTAAAATGTATTGAAATATAATGCTGTCGTTATTTCTTCGAGAGTTAACGAGAGAAAAAGCTCTCCCATGGTACTGGAAGGAGAGGTGAACAGTAGAGGTGGAGAAATAGCAGGATAGAATAAAACAAAGGCGAAGATGGCATGTGTAATGCTACAAAACGATTTTTATTTTAATGTATTGAAATATAATGACGATATAATATAAATATACTGCTATTTTCATTTTTAATTATAAATCTTGAACTATCTTAACATTCAGCCATTAATTGAATACTGCGAAAGCTTGAAGTGAATTTAGAAAATGTGTTACATTCCGTGAGTTTAATTAAATATCTGTTGTATATGCTACAAACAATCAACCTCAGCCGCTTTGATACTTGATAATATATATAGTGATAATAATACTAGCTATTATATATAAATCACATATGAAACGAACATAAATTGTTTTTATTTTTGAAACGCAAGATGAATAATAAATTGATAAGCTATAAAAGTACTTATATACATATTTTTTCTATAACTAAAATTAAAAAAAAACTAAATAAAAATAAAACTTACATTTGTTTTTTATTATAAGAGCTAAAATATACTGACCTATGATCAAGAATTAGAATTTCTCCACTTTCAGTACCAACAATCAAATAACTAATAGCAATTTCAGTCCAAGCATCTTTCCGAATTATACCCATACTGGTAACAACGTTAACTTTATAAAGGGATAATTTTCTATATTGTTCTACAAAATTCTTACGAAATTCTGTTTTAAGTGATAGGAATTTGAGAGTGCGAGATGATATACATGTCGCACCTATTTCTTTTAATAATAATTTTAAATCATCCATGAGCGTATATATATTTAATTCGGTATCCATAAAAGTTTTATACCAAATCTAATTAACATATTTTTAAATACATTTACGAATTACAAATTTTGAAATAATTAAAACATTTAAATAATTTTGCCATTTGGTTTACTTAAAAAATATAATTATAATATTTCTAAAATCGAAAAAGTAATAATAAATTAAAAAAATAAACTATAACTTATCTATAAACTTTAAATTATTTATCAATAGTATCTAATAAATTTGAAGGTTTATTGTATTATAACAATTACATATTTTAAGAGAAAAAAAATTAAAGAAGTTATATGAAAGTGAAAAACCAAAAATTTTAAATATAAAATTATACACTTAATTAAATGTTTGTATTATAGTGAAACTTAATAATTTTAAAAAGTTTATAACATTTTATATATTTAGGTTCAAAGTTTTATATGAATATCATAAAATAAACATTAAAATATTTATTTTTAATTAAAAATTATACTCTTCGTGTATAACAATTTAATATAAATATGAATAAACTCATATGATATTATAAACTTGATAGCATTTCATAATTAAATTATCATATCATAACACTGGTTATTAATTACTTTGTTATTTAATAACAAAGATATTATTTTCTATTACAGATTGTTAATTTGTTTGTAAAATGTATATATATAAGATAATAAAAAATATACTATTGTAAACCAAGTAACAAAGTAGAATGAAAAAATAATTAAATAAAAAATATATATCTAACATGTAACTCCTTCGGATGAGCCGGTAATTGTGGTAAACAAAATTTGAAATATGGTTTCAAATGTTTAAAAATTAATATACTGGAACAACCTCCAACAGCAAGTACTGCTGACTTTTTGTCATTGTTTTCAGTATGAAAACCGATAATCGAACTTGGAATTTCCATTATTCTATATTCTGTTATTTGATCTGCTCCATTTAAGATACGTAACTATAAAAAAAAATTCGTGTTCACAGCCTTGAAGTTGAAATAGTGTGAAAACTAATATTTTTTATATAATACACAACATAATTAAAAAATAATAAAAAATAAACAAATCTTACTTAATTTAAATTATTAAAATAACCTTAATATTCTTAAAAGTGCGACTTCCTAAATCTACAATAATAAGTTTAGTATCACCATCTCCGGTTAAATCAAGCATGTCCATTCCATTCGGTACAGTATGTATTTGTCTGTTTGGTTCCCAAATGGCATCTAACCAACGTGATGTATTTAGTGCACTTCGTGACATCGTTTAAAAATAACAATTAGTATACCTAAACATAAAATGAAAGAGTTATTGAAATATTATTTCTGTGTGGGTGTTTGACAACTAACTCGAGTGTGCACTCTCCCAGAAAGGTGTGAGGGAGAGGCAGACAGTGGAAAGGGAGAGATAGTGGAAAAGGGAGAAATGAAAACGGTGGAGTTATTTATAATACTGTAAATTTATTGAAAAGAGATAGAAATTATAATGCAGTTATCTTGAAATGTGTGTTCCTTGCTGTCGCAATATTCAGACTAAATTGAATACCACTAAGCTTAGATTGGTTCTATCAATTATTTTACTGTGTTATTTATTCTGCTCTAATAATTGGTGTTAATTGTAGATGAGTCTACTGCCTTCACTTTCTTTGTAATTGCGTAGATGACAGTCCTGTTAGACTTACTGTTTATTAATTCCTTTCTGCGGATATCTAATAGGTTGTTAGTGCAAAAATACGACGTTCAATTATATGATAAACAATTATAGGTTAAAATAATCGATGCGGTGTTCAGTCGTAAATTAAATACCCCGATCCCAAGCATTAGTTATGAAAGCTGCAGCAACTTGGTACCAGGGTCGGGCAGCAGCTTCAATGTAATGATACCAAACACTGATGTTTGAGAATCTCTTTCTTTAATTGTAAGACTACTGGATTTTCAATTTGGAGGCTATTTTGAAAAGAGCATGATCTCTAGATTCTGAGTCGCAGCAAACGTGCAATTAATCTTAATGTCTTCACCTCGCTACTTGAGTAGAGCTGGTTATCTTCGATTTCTATTAGAGTAAGAACTTTAGGTGATTGAATGAAAACTACTATTCAGCTATCATTTGAGTCGTGGCTAAATAAGATTAACGCTCTTTTTTGAAGAGGGTGGTCGAAGTGCCAGCAGCCGTGTTGGCTGCGCGAATTAGTTATTGTTCGGAAGTAATCCGTGTATGACTCTCCCCGAGGTGGCGGGGGAGGAGAAGCCGGCTGTGGAAAGGGAGAGAGACGGCAGGATTGAAAATAAGCTTAGACGAAGACGGCGACGATAATACTGTAAACTGTCTTTATTGAAAATATACGGAAATAATCATGTTGTCTCTATTTAATCTATGATGAAATACTTTATTTGATTTGTGTACATTCCGCACTAACAAAAGTATTCAGGTGTAAATACCGCGAGAGTTGGATTAATTATAATTACAATGAGAAATCCTATATTTTTACGTTAGTGTCTTGTTAGTGGTTTGTTCTCGCGTGACGGCAATATTCAGACGTAAATTTAATACCGTGTGGTTTAGACAGTTAATTATATGTATAAAATTGTGTTGATTGATTCTAGTTAACATTCATGTCAGTGTTCCATACTGTATTTGTGTATCACTTGGTTGGAGCGTCGGTACCCTGTTCGGATCGTAATGTGAGCCTATTGTTATGCGGCGTTGAAAGCCTGAATGGAATGCCGACTTGGTTTCACTAGTGTGATAAATATGATAAATACCGATACTTACCTGTTACTTTTCACCTTGTTCCTCGTGGACCGACTGCTGGATAGCTGGATCTGGAGTTATGATTACGTACTTTGTTGGTCTCATCGGGGCCACCATTACAGCGTGGGAGAAGAGCGACTAGCCAGGAAGTAGATTGATTGTGCCGGTTTATGATCAGCGTAGGGACGAAGCTTCCTTGTAAATTTTACCGAGTTGCTATGTAATCGTTTTCTAAATAGCCAAAAGAAATTCTGGCATGCAGCGCGTCGTTCTTTAGTTTTGATGTTTCACCCCGCGCCTTGAGTCATCTTTTATTTATTTGCAAGTGGAAAACTTTGTTGATTGTGTGAGGACTAATTTTTTGTTGTCATTGGAGCTTCTAGCCAAGTAATGTCAAGGTCCTTTTTAAGGGTGAGGGCGAAGTGCCGGAGGTGAAATGATAGCAGTGCTTCAGGACGTTGAGCCCAGACCACTGCGGTTGCCTCGACGTCTGAATCCTAGCTGGGTTTCTGATGAATTTCAAATCTTGGCGGTTCGCTAAGAAAATATTACGAAGTATAGCAAATAAGCTGTTTATATTGGTGATATTGACCATTGCCAAAATCTTTCGAGGCGCAATCCGAGTAAACATGATCGTAAAATAATCATAAAATAGAGATAAGTAATACTCTATGTATTTTCTGATTATCTTCGTTGGCTCTTGGACACATCTGGGAGTCATAAATATATTGAATGTTTTTGAAAAGAATTTACAAACAAAGAAGTAGTGTCGACGGTTGAAAAACTAACGGAATCTCGAACACAGGGAGATAGCGCTACAGTATGAATACAAGATTTCAGAGATGCCCTGATGTGACGTGAACCTTCTATATGCAGTGATGAATACCTCTGTTGAATAGTCACAGACCACTTCCAATTTATTGCTGAGGATACGAAATACATAAACATGCACATCCAGCATTTCAGATTCTTTTCTCCTCTTCTGTTGTTGCATGTTTTATGTACAGAAGGATCTGCATAGTCTAGTCCTATATGCATAAATGGTCTTGATGAAGTGACTCGTACAACGGTAATTAGCCCATCAGTTGATTGACACGGATCCCACGCTGACGAGCACATATGACGCAGTTCAGAACATAAGACTTTACCGAAGTGCGTCCACCGATTCTCCAGTATTGTTCTAGTATAAGTGCTAAAGTGATTTGTGTGCCTCCATAAAGGGTTTATCTATGTATGTCAGTAATAATAAGTGTAGTCAGCTGTGAGTATCGAGGGATGTTAATAAACATAATGACAATAAACGAAGTTTATTTTCTTCCGATAATGAAGCCTCAATGAGTCTTCCGCCAATGCGAATAATTCCTTCAGCATCTAGATATACGTAAATGAGTCATTATATATGCTTAGGAAGAAATTCTTCTTGCCTTCAGAATTGTTTGATCTCACCAGGGAAGAAAATTGTTTTCATTCAAAATAATTTTGCTTTTTCCAAGTTCGCTCTAATTATGTTAGTCTATGTCAATTCCTTGTTTCCTTTGAATAATTCTATAAAATGAATACAAAATACAGTAATTCATAACAATTTATTAACATCAGAACACTTGTTTATCACATGCCATTGTATTCTTGTTTTATCACAGCTATTAATACTGGGACATTTAGGCGTGCTTCATACATGCATTCCTTATATTTTCCCTTTGGTTGTACAGGCCAATGTTGTTTATGTAAGTTAGTCTCGTGTTATACAATCAACTGGGTTTGATGAACTAGTAACATATAACGATTTGGCATCAGGACAAATTTCCTGAATCTGATTCATCGTATTTCATACCAATTCTCTTCATCAGGCTACACTGTAATGTATCCAACTCAAACTGTCCGTTTAGTCCGACCACATATAGGTCGCTGTTATGCTTGTTTTTAGTGTATTCATTACATTTTTCACAAATATGTTAAATATTATCTTTTAATATATAAATATTTCTGATTTTTCTATCAACTTGTAAGATTAAAAAAATTTTATACTAAATTGTTTAATCTTTTACAGATGTTCGATGTACCCAGAATATCGAAAAGTTTCATAACGAAATTTTCATTTCTACAATTTGTCGCGTCAACTTTCTGCACCTATATTCCTTCGTTGCTAAGCTGAAAATACAAGAATAAAAAAAGGCTTGCATCAATAATAAGTATAGAAAAGCAAATAGAAACAATAATGTAACTCTTCGCCTTCTTCGCGTATACTTCCAAACTCGGTTTTTACTCGAAGTATAAAGTAAGATGTCGGAAGCCTCGAAGAGCCAGTATTCTTGAGTAATTAGTAAAGAGCAAGAGCTAAAATATACTTAAAGAAGATTTACAGTGACTATAATAGAATAAAATTGGTTTCTTTTCATCTTGACATTCATATTAATAATCTCGAAAAATAGTTGATGTATGTCAGTAGTGATAATACTGAAGATGGAAAATGCTTAATTAATGATTCTTAAATGAGATAAGAATCAGTGTTTGAGAATAGAAACTCGTAAGTTACTAAATAATATTGTTACTTTTGACATTTGTTTTGGGTGCTTTTTATGTTTATGATTGTCAGATGTCCCGGAAAATTATTGGCTCTATTTTGAAATTATTTACGAAATTTTCCAATAATATTTCATGTATATTTTCGTGCTGACTAAAAAAAATAAAATATCGCGTTTTCGGCCCGCTGCTTCAGATCCGCTTTTGTCTACAAAATCTAATTGTCAATATGTTGACCTATAATCTCTCAATACGAAGTTGTATATAGTGATTAGCTTCTCAGAGACTAGTGGAAATAAAGAGAGTAACAAGATTCAAAAGTTGCACTGAGAGAAAAGCACGGATTCTGGATTGTGCTACACGCTCAACGCAATATTCAATCGCACTGTATGTGTTCGAGAATCATGCAGTTTCTCGACTTTCGGTACTACCTCTTTTTTTTGTAAATTCTTCTCGTACATTCAATACGTTTATGATTACCGGATGTGTCC
>JAPYYT010004581.1:0-19526 GCA_030522565.1 Ceratosolen corneri | reverse complement strand
CTTTTACGGTACCCGGGTTATTTTAATTTTCTTTCTTATTTTACTCCCTGCTATCTCTCCCCTTCCACTATCTGAAATTTCACAATCGGGGTTACGCCCGAACAGTATTCTTCGTAACTTTAAAAAAATATAATACTCTCTGTATGATATGAAAACAAAATTTTTATTTGCTTATCCCTAATTTTAAAATTTTAGATTTGTTCGGGATTTAACGTGGGTGTGAATTCTCTCCAAATTGCGCGTGGAGAGAGACGGATAGTGAAAGGAGTTATTCAGAGTTATTTGAGCGTTTGAGTAATTTATTAAATAAATATTTGTTCGAGAATTCAATGGAATCTCGAAAGTCACTAATATTGTTTCCTCTGACTTTTGTTTTGTATACTTTTTATATTTATAATTCCCAGATCTCCCCGAAGAGCCGACTAATTTTCTGATAAAATTTGAAGTTATTTTCGCCTTGACAGTGATTTAAAACAGGCGAGTTATCCCTGCATTGCACTCGAAAGATCGTCGATGGTCAATATAACCATCACGTGCTCTGCAAGACGCATGTTGTAAAATTAATGAATAAAACCTTCCAAGAATTCACGCGTATTTGCTAAACATCGTAGGAGTTGCTGTTATAACATAGATGCATATTTTGAAACTGTGTACATCAAGCGTCGACACAGGCCGAAGCGTCCCTACAATGTTCACGCGCGGCCAGCCACCACTTGGACGTCTCCACTACCTAAAAGGGCGTCAACACTGCCGGTCAAAAGACACCAATGACAACTGAATAATTAGCTTTTAACCAATCACCTAAATTTTCCACTATCGTAGATGAGCAAGAAAAGTCCCCCCTCGTGAGAAGCGGGGTGAAGACTTTATTATGTATTGCGGCTTTGGTGCGTCTAATCAGATTCGCTTTGGTCGACAGAATCAGTATCGATTCGTTGACCTGAAATCTCTCAATACAAGGTTGTGTATAGTGAGTTGCTTCTCAACGACCAGTATAAGAAAGGAAAACATCAAGTTTCAAGCAACGCATTGTGAGGGAAGCAAAGAGCTCTGGATTGTGCTACATATCTTTCGCAATTGAACAAGAAGACGCGACGGCCAAGATTGAATCGCCTGGCGCGCAAGTAAAGCGCGAACAAGCACGATCGGAGTAATCCAGTAAGCCCACACGCAGACCCGCAGGTAAACCTTAATCTAAAGGAACACAAGTCCATGCTTGGTAAGATTCAATTTACGGCTGAGTATTGCAGGAGTGTGGGGTACAACGACATACAATTTATAAAATATAACACCACTCCAACCGTCGTAAGATTCAATGTTACGCCTGAATATTGCGCCCATGCGAAATTAAGCAACCTTTAATTAAACTCACGAAACTTAACATATTTATAAATTCACTTAAAACTGTCGCGGTATACAATTCATGTCTGAATGTTAAGATAGTTCAAAATTAAAACAGCATTATATTTATATCACATCCTCTAAAATACAGCATTATATTTCAATACGTTAAAATAAACACCATTTTACAGCATTACCCATGCAACCTTCGTGTCTGTTTTATTCTACCCTGCTATCTCTTTCCTTCCACTATCCGCCTCTTCCTCACTTCACCTAGGAGAGTGTTTTCACGGGCTTATTTCCCGTATTTATATTTCAATTGCATTTTCCATTTTTCTGTGGAGAGCGGTGGAGGCAGATAGTAATTTTCCATTATCTCTTAAATATGATAGGTTGGTTTAAATATGGAGATTTCTATTGTTAGGAGAGTTTCGAGGGGGAAAGAAGGGGAGGTTAAATATTCAGTAATCAACGTTTTTATAGATGTATATATAGGAGACCTTGATTTGTGTGATGATATGTAAATAAGATCAGTATTTATACGGTTCTCTATTACAATACATTGGCACTAGACACAGTTCCTAAACAGTATTTTTCGTAATTTTCCTAAACAGATATTTTATAATAGTGATTATAATTGAAAATTAATAATGAAATCAAATACACATCTTTAATATTAAATTATTTAATACATACAAAAGGACAATAAAATGTTGCAATGAAGAATTACTATCTATTTTTATTAGTAATTATATTTTATCTTTTAATTTTATTTTTTGTATTTTAATAATTAAAACT
This sequence comes from Ceratosolen corneri, assembly GCA_030522565.1. NCBI lineage: Eukaryota > Metazoa > Arthropoda > Insecta > Hymenoptera > Agaonidae > Ceratosolen > Ceratosolen corneri. The sequence goes on along the minus strand of JAPYYT010004581.1, from coordinate 17,387 downwards.
TTTTTTTAAATTTTTTGTTTGGGATTAAAACCCGATGTGTGAGTCTCCTCTCAATGGAATGGGGAGACATAGATAGTGGAGAGGGAGGGCTAGCTGGATTATATAATAACGTTGCTAATTAATTAATAAATATTCAGAAGTTGTGTTTATTGATAATGAAATTTGAAATATAAATAAATTTTGAATTAAATAAGTTTGAAATTATATTGGTGTATACAATTATTGAATATTGATAATATAAATTTGTTGTGTCTAGAAAATATGCTATTGTCGTTTAATTGAAAAACTGTAGATTTGTTTTGGTCACTTTCAACACTGCTAGCCATTGTTATTTAAATGGTACCGAGGCGAGCCTGACTTTTGTTTTAGCCTCAATAATTTATGTTAAATTGTTTGATTGAATTGAATTGAATTTGCATTAAATTAGATTTTGAATGATTGCAGCAAACAGTCGTAAATTGTTGGCTACAGATATAATAAAGTATATTTCTAAACTATTAATTATATTTACGTAAATTATCTTGAGCATAACCTTAAATTATCATGAATCAAGTTTACTATATTTCTTTTAATCTTGCCTTCGGTCAAGAATCATGTTGAGGTATTCTCTATCTAGCTCTCGTGGGCTCAGCTTTACCTGTTTTGACGGCCTACAGATAGGGAATTCACCTCCTGTTATTATATGGACTCCCTGATGTTAAGGAGTGAGGATATAATAGGATAGATATTGGTGATAGGATTGAATCGTTAAACACGTGTGTGCTCCTTTTTATTTAATAATAAATGTTCTATTATTGTGATGTGTGTGTATGTGTGAGCGTGTGTTACTGAATAATGACCGTAACGCTTGAACGGAGATTCAATGGCATTTGAAAATCCGCCGCGCTGCCTAGCCCCGTTTACACTGAGTTGGATGTGACAAACCTCTTTTATGGTGCAAGGTTTAAGTGTGAGTTGACCCTGCTTCTTTATCTTGCGTACTACGCGATTAGTCCCAAAAGGTCTCCGACTTTGCCGCGTGTGAGCGGGATACTGTAGTTCGTGAATTAGGCGCTGATGCACGTGGGAGGGCTGATTTCCCTCTTTGATTATTGCTGACAAAGTCTCAGCCGTTTCTGATTACCTACGCTCGAGCTGAATGGTACGCATTTGCTTCAGCTGGGGGGGGGGGTGCGTTTCTTTCAATCTTTTTACGGTATTGCTTCTACCAATCTTCGTTACCATGTTTCGACTTCTACAGGGATCTGTAATTGAAGATTGATCTTTACTCAAAGACAACGATATTTACTCAAAGATTTGACGGCGTGGCTCACTTTTTCCTCACAGTTCGCATCGCGACTTTACGCCACCCCGTCGAAACCGCGATCGGCACTTTGTTACACTAATTGTTATTGGTGCACTGAGTCCTCTGTCCCTCTTGTTTTAGATACCGATAGGCAGGCCTTTTTTGCGCTGCGGTCACACCGCGGGCGAGTCCGCAGCGCAGGCTATGCGGGAAAGTGGAGAAGTTGTCTTCTTTTGACTAGCCCGGATCAAGTGGCGGCAATTGTACTTTCCTGTGTACTTTCGTATACTTTCCTTGTACTTTCCTTATACATCTTTCTAGCAATGACCGTTTTGTCTTTGGACTACACGTTCCTTTGTTCTTTGTATTTACACCGCACTTCTGTATCGCAAACACTAATGATCTCGTTACTCGGTGCCGAAGTGACGGTTGTTTTATTATACGAATTTTCCGTACAAATCACTACTTACTTCAATAAACTAGTATGCAATATTATTTTCTTGTCTATTCTTAGCTCACGTGAGGATTATTATTTAAGCATTCTTGCCTTATGGTCAGTAGTCATTACTGGAAAATGGAAAACTATTATTATGAATGATAAGATAAAAAGAATCTACATTATTTTAGAATAATTACTGTTGTTTTGTAGTCTTTCTGTATCTATATGTTACACTTTTGTTCTTATTATTTGCTCGAAAATCTTTGGAGAATACTGGCTCGTGTCGCTTTTGTGCACAGTTTTATATATTTTGAAAAAGTCGGTTTCGAGAGTTAACATTGACGAATAGCAATTTATCGTGAAATGAAAACGTCGATACACTATGTTTATTTACTGCTTATTGCGTAGCTGTATTAGCCAACTTTATGATTTACGGCTCGACGGGGTCTTGAGGGGAAGAGTCGAAACGTAATTAAGACAATTAAAGTTTTCGTGTTAGAAATTGACATTCAGCGAATTTTGAACATATTTCAATTTCAGAAAATAATGATTTCAAAGTTCATTATTGTACAAACTTTTAATTTTATTATCAAATATTGTCAAATGTACATACAATTGTAATTCCTAAAGTTTTACTAGTCATACTAAAGATCTTGAGGCAATCATTACCTAAATTAATAATATGCAGTAGTTATCATAATGTATTTTTCATAATATGCTATAGAAAAATGAAACGACTATTGCACAAAAAATTACCAAAGATGTATTTTAATTAGTCACATAGTAAATGAAAATAACTTTTAGTACCATTAAAATATTTCATAAATTGTTTTTATTTTTTTTCCAAATAATATAAATTAATTTTTATATAAACTTATACTATTTTTTTGTTTTTTAATTAATATTAAAAATTTCTTCTACATTTCAATATTTATATAATTGTAAGTAAATTTAATCAAAATATTAAGAGAGAAAAGGTTCATCGGTATTTATTTTTAAAAAAAATGTGAATTTTTTTACTGTTTTTATTATTATTCTATCGAGAAAAAATTCTAATTTAAAACTATCGGGAATTTGTTAAATTTTTTATTATATACAAAAATTATAATATTTTATTTATTATTTACAATTTTTGAAATCATTTCTAGACTGAAAATTAAAAAAAATTATTAAAAGAAGTTTTTAATATTAGTCAATATTTATAAACTAAATACAAGTTATTTTGATTATAGAAATAAATGAAAATTGTATTTATTATTTATGATACAACTTCAATATGTATGTTAATATAATAAATTAAAAATATTTTTATTGATATATTTTGAAATATAGTAAATTATAACGAATGATATTGTAATCAATATAATCAATCAAATAATATAATTCTTACAAGATATTATAATAGTTTATTTTGTATATGTTCGAGATTTCGTTAGACTCTCAGCTGTCTCTCCATACTACCTATTTGTTTGAAAATTCTTTAGAATATCTTATACGTTTATGATTGCGAGATGTGTCCTAAGAGGCGATAAATATATCGAGTACCCATTTTGACCTCTTTACGACCCTTTTTACTCGAACTGCACTTCGAAAGTACGACTATGGCTATTATGACCATCACGTGTCTTGCAGTACGAGCCTAGTAAAACAAACGGACAAAATCTTCTTGGAACTCACTCGTAGTTGCCACACAGCGTACCGATACATATTTTAAAAAGTGACAACAAGCGACGAAACGGTGATTCAGAGCGTAGCCACCATTTGACAAGGACATTAACACTATCGGTTAAGGGGGGCCAATGACAGCCAATAGTTAGCTGTAACCAATCATTGAAACTTCTCACTTTCATAGAACTACCAGAAAAACATCCCCTTGCGACAAGCGGTGTGAAAATATTAAATATCGCGCCATCGGAGCTCCTGGCAGAATAAACTAAAAATCTATTGATTTCAAATCTCTGTCAGTTAGATAATACAAAGTTGGATAAAGTAACGAGTTTTTCGAGTTTCAGTAGCCGAAATAAAAATAAGAAGCTTCTAATTCGTGCTGATAAAGGAAAATAGAAATTTGCTGCTGGATTGGATTACTTGCTAGACAAAATCGAAACGCGTGAGATGGCTACCGACATTCGATCGGCATCTGCGTCAAAGATAACACGAGCAAGCACCATAGGTGTGAATATGGAGACTGCTGACACTCAATTCATCGATAGATCGTTGCATGAACCTGAACCAATTTCGACGCGAAATCCAGTAAGCAGAGAATACGACTCACATGTAACTTCTGTTGAATCACACAACTAACGCAATGATTCCAAACTTCACGGTACTCAATTTATGCCTGAATATTGCGGCTACGCGGAAACGAGCTATACATAATATAAATCACGGAATATAACACAATTACTAAAATGACTCCAAGCTTCGCAGTATTCAATTTACGCCTGAATTATGCGATAGCGTGGAATCTACAATTCAGGATAAAGATGGCTGTTCGAGAATCTGTCAGTTTCTCGTCCGTCGGTACTACCTCGTTGTTTGTAAATTCTTTTTACATACATTCAATACGTTTATGACTGCCAGACATCACCCAAGAGTCTACAAATATACGTTAAAAGTATATCGAATATATTTTCCTTTTTGTCTATGACGGACAAGTCATTCTAGGTATAACAACATAATTGCTATATTTCGTGATAAGCTATTAACGAACCGACAAGAATTGGAATTCATGAAAAATCCAGCCAGACCTTATGACGTCGGGGTAACCGGCGGCCCGACGCCCCAAAGGCTGCCATCCCTTCGCCTCTGGTACTTCGCCCTTCTCCAGTAAAAGGACGTTGACATTCTTAGCTAGAGCTCCAATAACAATAGAATATTAGTTTCAAACAATAAGCAAAATCTTCTCACTCTTACCAAAAACCTATAGAGACCACCCCTACTCAAGGAGCGGGGAGAGACATTAAAACTAAACAGCAGGAGCGCTGCGCTTCAAAATTCTCTCAAAGATCAATCAAGAGATTCTCAAACTTCAGTTTTCGGCATTATAAAGTTGAAGCTTCATCCGAAGCTGGTACGAAATCGCTACAAGATACATAAATGCTTGAGCCCGCGAAGTTCAATCATGTGAGAACCCCGCAAAAGAGTCCATTGACTGCAGCTCCCCCTTTCTCTGGGTCAATTGGTACGAGCGTGGACCAGCAAACCTGAGAATTACAAGAGCCTAGAACCAACAGACCGAAGGCAAGTAGCGATACGTACGTTAATTTTATTGGACAAAAGGGTTGCCACTGCGTTTAACACAATTGAACGGCGTGTGGCACATTAAACTCTGTTATATTTTGCCAATAAACAATTTGTAAGATTAACGGGCCTTTGAAAACCTTTATTTCGGTGAGAGGAAATAAAGGCTAATAAAAACATTAGTGATTTTCTGATAAATAATTAAACAAGAATATTAAACTTAGAAACAGATTAAGAATCAAGAGCAAGACATTATTTTTACATACGACAAAACAGAATTGTATATCTTTACTAAATTTTCTATGTAATTTTAATAAACACCAATTCACAGTATTATTCGACCTCTGTGTCTTCGTTTCTTTTTACCCTGCCATCTCTCCTCTTCCACTATCGGCCTCTCCCGGTAGCACGTTCGCGAGAGCTCAGCATCGGAAAAGTTGCCCGAACAACGGCATTATACTTTTACCATATATTTAATAAAGATAATTTTACAGTACTACGTAACTCTGCGTCGACTTCATTTTATGCTACCCCGGTATCTCTCCCCTTCCATTAACTGCTTCTTTCCCACGCCAACTTGGGGAGAGCTTACATTCAGGTTAATTCTGGAACACTATATTTAACTGTATTTTTACTTTTAATTTCTTAGTATGTATACATTGTGGACGAAAACGTAGATCACAGCTGCCATGGCTATTTCGGATCCGTCGGAGAAGCCATGTAGTTCCACAACAGAATCAGTCCACGTTTGGAGCCAACGTGGAATGGAGATGTTTGACAATTCGGACAATTCGTTGAGGGCACCTCTGATGTTGGACCAGTTGGTGAGGTGCTCCTGTGGTAGTGGCGCAATCCCAGTGGAGTTTTGCTTTCCAGAGTTGTTGTAGCAAGTGTTTCGCTCTGATCACTACGAGGGATACAAAGCCGAGTGGATCAAAGATACGCGCAATTTCAGATAATACTTTACGCTTTGTTATGTCGGATAGGTTAGTCGGTAACGATTCGCATGTAAACTTGAATCGATCATCACTCACGAGCCATTATAGGCCTAGGATTTGGGTATTGCAATCGTCAAAAATTATACTTTCGCCTTGGTCGTCTCTCTCATTCAAATGTTTGATAAGACCTCGATGTGTTGTATGCCATTTAGCCAGTGGAAAGGATGGCCTTTCCCAAGTTGTCATCCTCAAGACAGCTACTACTATCCTCGACAGGCCGATTACCAAGCTAATGGTCTTGCCCGTTCCAGTAAGGGAATCATCAGCACCGCCTTGCTGATGGCGGGCGGAATGTTCGCGATTCCGACAGAATCTCGAGTCTTCACTTGTGAATCATCACTTGTTAATCATCTTACGACTTTTAATTTCAAATTATTCTGTTGGAACGTCTCATACTTCGTGATTGCTATACTTTGTTTATAATCCCAGTGTTTCCAGGAAAAGCGCTGTGAACTTTGGAATTGTAAAGCGCCTGGTAACAAAGCCCCTCCCGCCAGCATCTCAGTCTTCACCCCTTTTACCCCTTGCCCAAAAGAGCGCGTAAATCCTTGCCTTTGTATCTCAGCTACGTAGAGAAATTCGTTAGGCCCCCCATCATACATTGTCGCCGGTCTATCTAGCCCTCCGGCTATAAAATACGACCGCAAGCTCGCGGCACCGAGAGAAGTAACTCCAAATTGCTCGACGTCTTCCGGCCCATCGCGGAAGAGTCTCCAGCGCAAAAGTGGTCATACATCCGAGCAACTCAATCACCACGTCTGAATTCATATTATCAGAAGCTTCGTTCAGATCGTGAGCGCGCTACTTGCCCGCTGTTGCATCCTTCCCATCCTGAAAAGAGCTCCCAGGTGGAGCGCAGAAGCGAACCCAGCATTAAGAGGCATGTAGCAACCCGGTTTAAATCATCGCGGAATACATGTTCGATCGAGCCATGCGTCGCTATTCGCAACACCCGTTAATATAAACTTTATTCTAACGCGACGGCTCATCAAAGGGCAACACATGTATTTCAGCGCCTAATGATTGATAACCTCACGGTATGACCACTCGGCGATCCGGCTAAGCGCCGGTTACTCGACACCGCCACCCGTTTATTTCGGATAGTAAAAACAATGCGTAGTTAAGTGCGAAAGTGCGGGATAACACAAACATATAGACAATCGCACCTCGCGTAAGGTGTAAGTGCGGCCATCACATCGTGCATATACCATCCGCGCTACGTGTCTCATGAAGGTGCGGCTCTTCAACGTTGTACTGATAATCGTTTTATTATTTATATCCATAATTGCGCGCGTTTTCGATCTTTTTTATAAATTCAATAAATATCTACTTGGTTCCACATTACCCCGATTACATTAATTTCCGATCTTATTTTTCTCCCTGCTATCTCAACCCTTCCACTATCTGAAAATCCACTATCTAACTCACACTCGGGGTTACGCCCGAACATTTGAGAGTAGATTAATTTCTTGGTATGTAAACAAATACATTCAATTTTAACATATCAAAATTTAATGAAATGTAAATTTCGGAAAAAATTTTCATTCTTTATTTTTCATGTTGTGGATATCATATTGATCAATTATGAATCAAATTCCAGGAAGTACAGCATACATTATTTAACCGTAACTGTAAACATTTTTTCGTTTTATTTTATAATTTGTATTAAATATTTACTATTAGACATAAAATAAGAAATATATTTCATACTAGCATGACTGGTCGGAATATTGATTCCGTTCGATATATAACGACAAATGAATTACAAAATAATTATTAAAACACATTATTGTAATAATTTTTACGATATTATAAAGAGTTATATAATAAATATAATAAAGAAATTATAACAATAATTTGTTGAGTAGGATAATTATTTTAATTAATTAATGACATAATGGAAAATTGTATGACATTTTAAAAATTTATTTAAATCTTAGCCTCAGAATATATAGTTTTTACGGAAAACTAACTATATGTATACATGCAAATATATTTTAAGTTACACTTTTTAGTCATTAAACATTTATTTTTAATATATTTATATTTAAACATTATTTTTCTGTTAAAATATATAAATATATATCTACACATTTTTGCAAATTCATATAAAAAATATTCAATATTTTATTGTAAATCATAACTTTAATAAAATTGATTATATTTATCAAACCATAAATATGTTAAATTTTCTAATTTGTATATCATTAACATGAGATGAACACCTTGTTGATCATAGTATCTAAACGATAGCCACTATGCATGCCTAACATATCTAGTATAAACTTGGTTCCAAACGTGGATACATCTACTCCACTTAATCCAATAGTTGCTATCATATAGCATTATCTTTGTTTCTTTTTTCATGCTTATTTCATCGAAAATAAAAAAGCTATATACAATTTCGTTTATGATTTGTTGCATCGACTAAAGTCTACATAGTGATTCAACTACGAACAGTTCGTGTCAAAATTTAATTAATTACTTTATTTCCATTTGTGTACGTGATTATGGCAAAAACTTATATTTTCATGAAAAAAGGGGAAACAAAATGTTTTACTTGTAATGCGCTGTTCGATCATTATTATCATTATGTAAAAAATTAATATTATATATTAATTTATTTAATATAATAACAAACATATGACAAAATTGAAACACGTTATAAAGAAAAATATTATAAATTAAATCTATACTATAAAAATCATAAAAATATTTGAATTTTTGTATACATATATATCTTCCATGTTTTCTACTCTTAAAAATTGTATCGCAAAAAAGTAGCTTTAAAAGAGTGAATTATTTATTTTATAAATTACATTATATTTTTATGAAGAAAAATTTACCCCTTTTAAAATAGAATATGATAAAGTATATTTTTATAAACCGGTGAAAACAATTTTATTAAAAAGTAAATTTCAAATATTCATTGTTTTACATATGGTATATAAACTATGAATAAAAAATTTTGTTAATGAATACATTTTTAACATTTTTCACTTATTGCAGTTAAAAAATTTAAAAGTACTTTAAAAGTATAAGTATTATAGTAGAAGAAAAAGAATGAAAACAAAATCAATGTTTTGTATTGAAATTCTATAAACATTAATCGATGAAAGAGTAAAACACTAATTTCAAGGGAGATGTTATATTTTATGTTGCAGCAGTGTTGCTTAAGTTCAGAATTTGAAAGGCTTGATTTTGAAAAGCCAGCTGTCTCAGCTGGCGAGACGATGGATATCAGTGTGGACAATATGAATAGACGTCAGACAACTCGAGTGTTCAAGAAATGCAGTCCTAATGGAAAGATTACTGTTTATATTGCTAAACGAGATTTTGTTGATCATATAAGTCACGTCGATCCTATTGGTATTTTACTATTTAATTATCTATATATATTTAATTTTATTTTTCCATTAGTTATAATTATTGTTCATAATTGTAATAATATTATAATACGAAACATACATTTTCAATGCAATTGAAATATTCGATAAATAACATTGAAGCAAATATGCTTCAATTGCATCAAATAATTCTTTAATAATTATTAATTATTTATGTAGTATGTCTTTTCAATTGTATTGAAAATATTTTATTAAATACACGGTTCCATCATATAAACACTACAATAAATATTAAACAAGCGAATCTGTTCATTTTATTTAATAAAATCAGGGATACCCTATAAATATTGTAAATCTACTGAAATTAAATAACTTAGATTCTAAAAAATTATTTTTGTACCTTGTTCGAGAATCAAACCCGTGAAAACACTCCCAGATGAAGAGAGGGAGAGGCGGATAGTGGAGATAGAAAGAGATAGCAGGGTAGGATAAAACAGAGGCGAAGTGGCGCGAGTAATGCTGTAAAATGGTGTTTGTTTAACGTATTGAAATATAATGGTGTCTTTAGACGATATAGTATAAACATAATGCTGTTTTAATTTTTAATTATAAATCTTGAACTATATTCAGCTATGAATTGAATACCGTCATAGCTTAAAGTGAATTTACAAATATGTTGAGTTCAGTGAGTTTAATTAAAGGGTGCTTATTTCCGCGCGGGTGCAATATTCAGGTGCAAATTGATTCTCACGACGCTTGGAGTGATGTTAAGTGTTATGAATGTACGTCGTTGTAGTCCACACTACAGCAATATTTAGACGTAAATTGAATCTTAGCAAGCATGGACTTGTGTCTGCATAGATCAACAGGGTTTACCTGCTGGTTTGAATGTGAGCTCAATGGATAATTTCGCTCGTGTTTTTTCGCGCCTTTCCTTGTGTATCGGGAATGAGTATTGGCGACCGTCCGCTTTTTGGTCGCGTTGATGCTTCTCTACAGTGCGTGCCTTGACCTTCCTTGAACTTTGATACCTTATTTGTGCACTGATCGCTGAGAAGGTTTTCACTATTCACAACTTTGTATTGAAAGATTACAGGCAATGGATCGATACCATGATTCTGAAGACCCAAGCGGAATCTACTTGCCCGAATAGTACTATATAGTTCGTCCATCTCTCTCTCTCTCTTTTCTCTCATTTCTTTTTACATATTCAACTCAGTAGCTATAAAGTTGTATTTGTTCGAGATTTTGTTCGGAATCGAAACTCTAGCAGGTAATATTTTCTGTTTGGAAAGTCTTCATGTATCGCTTGTATATTATCATTGTCAAAATTGTGTAAATAGGGACTGTGTTAAACTTACTTCTATATTTAATATTTGAATGTGAATATTGTATTCAATTTCTTATAGCAAGCAAAGACATTTCAATATCGTTACAAGAACATTGTCAACTATGTACTCCATCCGCCTTATTCCGTTATAACCGTTCTAACCGCTTGCATAAGTTGAAATTTCCATACTTAAACCCTATATTCAAAACCAATATAAAATTAAGAGCCAAATAATGGCCCGTTACTCTTTCCCAAGCAAAGATAAAGAAGGGCAGTTACATAAATACGATCTCGCGGAAAATGCGAGCACCAGTTACTTCTGACAGCTAAAAACTCTTCTAAACACGTTTCTTTGACGTACTTTGCATCTTACAAGTGTATTGTATAAAAGACTGCAGTCAACATTCTATTACTAATACACTATGTATAAGGGATTTCTCTCCTATTTATTAACTCTACTCAATCAGCAGCATGTTTATGAACAATATATATACTTGTTCGGGAATTAACGCGATAAAAAGCTTTCCCACGGTGGTGTGACGGAGAGTCCGACAGTGGAGGGTGAGAGATAATAAGGTAGAAAGAAACGGAGATGAAGACGGCGTGTGTAATGCTGTAAAATGGTTTTTATTTTAAAGTATTGGAATATAATAATGTCTCTAGTCGTTCTAGTGTATTATTTTAAATCAAAAGGGGTTACCTGTGACTCCTTGTCTTTGCTTACGGAATATTAGTGTCGAATCAGGTATAGCTTTAACCACGGGTAATTGTTGAATTGCGCGTCAGCAATAGCTTTATTAGACTGTTCGTTCTTGCTCGCGCTTATCTTTGCGTACAATTGCGTTGTTTTAATCAATGGTTTCATCGCGTCTAGCAAGTAGCACAATCCAGAGCCCTTAGTTCCGTATGAGCGTGAGTTTGAACTTTATTGTATTTTATTCCATACACTGAGTCTCAGAGAAATTATTCCCGTTATACAAGTTTATATTGGGAGATTTCAAATCGATAGATTTCTAAACAATTCAAGAAGATTCCGAAGATTCTGCTGTGACGCGCCGAGGTGCAATATTTAAAGTCTTTACCCTGCTTTGATTTTTCTTGGTTCTTGTTTTTCGCGATGAGGGGGTTTTCTTGTTCATCTATGAGAGTACAAAATTTCGGTAATTGGTGGGCAGCTAATTATTGAGCTGTTATTGGAGCCCTATGACTGGTAGTGTCGATGCACCTTTAGGTGGTGGAGGCGTCAAAGCGGTGGCCGGCTACGCGTCAGACCAGCAGGGCGGCCTTTGCAATGTTGCACGGACGCTTCGGCGCGTGGCTTGACTTGATGTTTACACTTTTCAAAGTATGCATTTATTTGGTATGAAAACAAATCGTACGAAGTTTGGGAACTGCGTATGAATTTTTAAAAGGTTTTGTTCGTTAATTTTATGACACACGTCTTGCAATGCAGGTGGTGGTCATATCGACCATCGTCGATCTTTCGAATGTAATCCTGGGAAATTTCAACTGTTTGAAATCACTGGCGACGAAAAATTATACGTGAAACATTATTGGTATATTCTAGGCTCTTTGAGGACATCTGACAATCATAAATTTAAGAAATGTTGAAAAGAATTTTCAAACAAAATAGTATTATATAGTAACGTTTGAAATTCTGTTGGGTTCTCGAACAGTACTATTTAAAAATTCCGCTCAATAAGCATGAATACATTCATAACATAAATAATATTCTTTCTAATCATTAACTTATCTTAATCAGCAGCATTAAATGTAAATAATATACTTTATATTTATGAATTTCGCTCAATTAAAAGGGTTGTACACCGACTGCAGTCACACCTACTAAACATACATCTAAACATGAATAGCATATTATGCAAATAGCTGACAACTGATTGATACTTTAGTCAGAGGTAACTCAACTCATTATAACATTAAATCAGTAATCAATATACAACTGATTACCTCAATTTGCCCTTCTATCATATTTTCTTAAAGTAAATATAAACAATTCTAATTATTAACAAACTTCAATTTCAAACGTATAATTTACAACTTACAACTTATAACTATTAACCTTTTATAAATCTAAACTCATTTCAATTTAAATACATAAATTAGTTCGAAGACTTTTTTGAAACCTATTTCTAACTCACTCCCTTTCTACTATCTGCCTCTCTGCACTCGCACCTTGGGGAGAGATTTGGGTTAAATATGGGTTAAACACATGGGTTAAATCCCAAACCGTATTATTATAAATCCAGTACTGTTATTTTTATTATTCTTGGATGAAAAAACTTAAAATATGAATATTGAATGTAATTGTATCACATCAAGAAGATAAGATCTATATATTTATGTTCGGAAATTAATCCGAGTATGAACGCTTCCGGAACACACCAAGAAGATAAGTCTATATTTATGTTCGGGAATTAACCCGAATGTGAACACTTCCAGAGATGGTATGGGATATAGGCAGATATTGGAAGAGGAGATATAGCAGGGTTGAAAAAAATGAAATTGCAGTAGTCATATGTAATACTGTAAACTGTCTTTATTGATAATAAATCGAAGAATATAATGATGTTCTATTTCTCTTTATCTTGAATTGTATGTTCCTTGCTGTCGTTTGGTTGCCGCCTTGGATTGGTTTTATTAATTATTTTACTGTGCTATTTATTCTAGTCTAATAATCAGTATTAATTATAGATGAGTGTAATAACTTTTACATTATTAAGTAATTGCCGTGGTGTTAGGCCTGTTAGTCTTACTATTTATTTATTACTTACTAGGATATAGTAATTGACTATCTGCGCATGCGGTGTTCAATTATACATTAAAGGCCCCGACAGCCGCCGTCGAGCAGTATCTGTGTTGGTCGCTACCTGCCTATCTCGCACTTCCTCTTTTATTTTGATTAGAGGAATCGAGGTGATGCTGGATGCAGTGTAAGTCGTAAATTGAATATTGCGTTGCCGCAGTCTAGTTGAGGAGGATAGACTACGGGCTAAGGAATGATGCGGCGTTCAGGAGTAAATTGAAACCCGCTGACCCATATGTTTCTTTATGTAATTTATAGCGACTCGGCACCAATGTCGGGTAGAAACTTCAATGTAATCACCAAATACTGACATTTAATAATATTTTGATTAATTATAAGACTAGTGTTTCAATTTTTAGTTTCAATTCAAAGACTATTTAAGAGAGGGTGATATCTAGGCGAATTCTAAGCTGCAGCGTGTGAACTGTTTAATTTTAACATCGTAACTCCGCTCCTTGAGTAGGTATGGTCACCTTCGATTTCTTTGGGAGTGGAAAGTTTTGGGAAATGGTGGTAGCACTTCAGGATGTCAGGCCGCGGTCGGCACGGTTGCGCTGATGTCTTGAAGCATAGCTGGATTTTTCATGATTTGCAATTTATGTTGGCTCATTCAGAAAATGTCACGAAGTTTGACGACTGTCCGTTTCTGCTTAGAAGATCTTGTCCGTTGTTTTTACTAGTTTTACTATTGCAAAAAACGTGTGGTCATCTTTACCGTTGACGAGATTCCGAGGCTAGGTCCGAGTAAACATGGTTAAAAAAGAGATCATAAACGAAAGAAGTAATTACTCTATGTACTTTCTGTTTATATTCATAGGCTGTTGGCACACATCTGGCAATCATAATCATATTCAATGTTTTGAAAAGAATTTACAGACAAAGAGGTAGTACCGACGATCAAGAAACCACCGGATCTTGAATAATATATAGATGATCATAAAACAGTTTTTCAATATTTTAATTTCTATGACACAAGAACAAATTTTTAAAAAACCTCTTCAAATTTGTAAATGATTTAATCAATCTGTTGTAAATTATTTATAATTTTGTTATTTTACATGAAGTTATTTAAAGAAGTGTATCGGGTAATTTTTAAATAATAATATTTACCAAAAAGGCAAGTATTTAGTAAAATCTTATTGTTTCAATTTTAAAAATATTGCAGAAATTATCATTCCATCTGTTTAATATATTAAAAGTACTTTATTTTTAATATATTAAAAGTAAATCAATTAAGCGTTCTTTAAAACTTAATTTTATAAACTTGAAAAATGATATCTAGAAAAAAATCTATTAAACCCAAATAAAAAGATAATAGAAAAGATAAATAAAATGCTGTATATTAGACCTTCATATTTATGCTTCTTTTACTAATTTTTTTAAATACTCTCATGAATTATATTCTTATTAGTTAGGTAATTTTCTGCTTTATGTATATACCTAAAATTGTTTCTTCAATATGGTATTATAAAATGAAAAACATCTAATTAGAAGTATTTAAATATATAGTCATATTTTAGATATCATAATATATAACTATTGTAAATGTAAATATTGTTTATGTTCATCCTAAATTATATATAAATTTTTAAAGATTACAGTTTTACAAAATTTACAATTAATAATTATATTTATTGTTTATTTTTCAATCCGTTCAAGATTCTGTGAACGAATCTCTTGTGAGTGTGTTAGATTCACGATCTTCTCTTAATTAGAATGCTCACGCGACTCGAGTAGACAATGTAATTATAACAGGGCGAAAAAGCTCAGTTCGAATATAGAGATCAAACCGGTAATACTTAGTTATTGTTCCCTGTTATTAACATAAGTTATTTTCAAGCCAGCAGTCATATTAAAATCTGTGTTATCTTGAGTCTTGTGATATTGTAACAGTTTGTGATTACTCGGTTCAATCAACTTGAATTGGAGACACGATTTAAATTAAGTACTAGGGCTACTAACCTGCGAATCGATGTTCTTTCTAAACAATTCATCTAAGTTTATACCCAGCATAGCAATACGCGGACATTAAGATACATCAGCTTCCATAGTGCAACATTTATCTCAGCATAACCCAACACAATCAACATTCAACTATATTCTGTAATTACTAAGCATCTGTTTATATATTTATTATTTAATAAACCGAATTTTACTATCCTACTTTCACTATCTGTATCTCCTGATTACATCTGTGAGATAAAACACATACGGGAAAATTCCCGAACATGATCAAATATATTTAGATAATTTTTCGTGGATCACGTAATGTTCCTCCAAAATTATTGGATATCATATTATCTTTATTTTGTATGTTATTTTTGCTACAATTTCTGTTTATTATATAATGTATATTATTTGTGATTATTATGTTTAAATATCTCGTCTTTCACGATTGCCATGTTTTTTACGCCAATGTAACTCATACAATGTACATTATTCACCCCCCCCCCCCCAATTAGTGGCCTCCCGGTATTATCGTATATCTTTCGTGCGCGCTAATTGTATTTCGCGACCACAGCTTCACCAGCCAAGCGCAGCAAGCAAATGAGCTGCAGTGCGCAACGTCTTGAGGCAGGGCGCATGCACATTCGCACCGCAGCCCCTTACCCACCGTCTTGGCATTGCCCCCCTACCGCTTTTTTCAAGGAAGTAAAATTCTATGCTCATCAATCTCACTAGAGTAGGAAAATTAGTTGACGCCCACCACCCAATAATTTGGACAGCCTCCGACGTGCGGCCGGACGACTGCCGCTTCGAGACCTCCACCGCCTAAGGGGGCGGTAACAATAACGATCAAAGGGCACCAATGACAACTGAGTAATTAGTTCTCAACCAATCACCAAAATTTCCCGCTCTCATCGAAGTGCGAGAAAAGTCCTCCCCCGCAAAGAGCGGGATGAAAAGTTTAAGTACAGCGGCGCCGGAGCGCCGCTTCAGATTCCGCTTGGTCTTCAGAATCATAGTATCGATTCTTTGACCAGTGATCTCTCAATACAAAGTTGTGATAAGTGAAGGGCTTCTCCGCAATCAGTACTCACGAGGTATCAAGCTTCAAGAACGTCAAGGGACGCACTGTGAGGAAAGCAACGAGCGCTGGACTGTGCTATAAACTCTACGCGACCAAGGAAGAACGGCCGCCAATATTAAGTCAAGATAAAACAAGGAAAGGCGCGAAGAAGCACGAGTGGAATTATCCAACGAGCTCGCACTACAATAGGAAGGTAACGCTGTTGATCTAAAGGATCACAACAAGTCTACGCTTGGTAAGATTCAATTTACGCCTGAATATTACTGTAATGTGGACTACATCGACATATTATTATACAACTCTTAACATCACTCCAAGCGTCGTGAGAAGCAATTTACGCCTGCCTATTGCGTCCGTTTGGAAATGAGCAACCTTTAATTATACTCATGGAACAACACACATAATTGTAAATTCATTAAAAGATGTCGCGATATTCAATTCATCTCCGAATATTAAGATAACTCAAGATTTGTAATACAAAATTGTAACAGCATTATAATTATACCACAACGTCTGTAGACAGCATTAAATTTCAATACGTTAAAATAAACACCATTTTACACTATAACCCACGCCAATTTGCCTCTGTTTCATTCTACCCTGCTATCTCTCTTTTTCCACTATTCGTCTCTCCCTCCCTCCACCTGGGAGAGTGTATTCTTGGGCTTAATTCCCGAACAGTAATTTAATTATTGTTCGCGATTCCGGCAGATTCGCGAGTTTCTACGTGTTAATTTCTCTTTACTTTTAAATATGATTTCGACGATAATATTCGGATTTTATTTCACGCGTGTATATTAAAATTACTCTGTTGGATCGCCTCATATTTCGTGATTGCCGCTTTGTTTACACTCCCAGTGTTTCCAGAAAAAGCGTTGTGAGCTTTAGAA
>JAPYYT010004580.1:0-16083 GCA_030522565.1 Ceratosolen corneri | reverse complement strand
TATTATTATATTATTATTATTGATAAATAATAATGATATAATATATATTATTGTTATTACTAATATGGCATATTGTTATTATTATTATATTTTTACTTGTATATTATTATTATTCACTCTGGAAAAGAAAAGCGGTAAATCAAAATTTAAAATTTTCATTAATCGAGTCGCGCACCCCCAAAGAGTAAAGAATTATTAAGCATAATTCGTCTATAAAGACAAACTTCAGATAATAAAAATAATGAGAATTAAGTGAACTTATTTTAATAATTAAATTGCTAAATAAGATTAATTTACCGCTCACAATTAAATGTCAACGACTTTATTATAATTGCGCTAACGCGAATGATGCAGACTGTGCTCGATAAAACGGCAATTATGTGCCGTAGCTCTCACCCCGTTATTTCAAATGAAGTCAATAACGGAATTCTGGCATCCGGTATTATCGCTCGCGCTCATCCGCGCGCAGATTTCCTCCCGTCGGCTTAGGCGCAAGACTTTTGACTGTCATTCGGAATGCCAAGGCCGCCCACGAAATTTAAGGAATCCCTGGTGAAAAGCGAACACGTCCAAATTGCCATACGACTATTCCGGCTTGCAGCGAGGGTTAAAGTTTAAAGAGCCGGGAAATAGCGACGAACGATTAGTGGCTCGACCTCGATAATTAATGAACAGCGCACGACCCCCGCGACTTAATGGCTTGGGTGCGCCTGCGAATGGTGGGATGATGTGGCGTTTGGGGAGGGCGAGGAGGTGAGGGAAAAGAGTGCACCGACATCAGCCTGAGTTATTGACTCTACAAGTGAGAGCGCCAATTGCCAGGAGCGAACATGGAGGTGGCCGATCGATCAAGTCCGAAGTAGCAGATTCAGAAACTCGTGAAAGGATTACTTCTGACCGATTAAACACGTTGTTACGGAGCATTTCATACACCGTTGAAATAATTATCGCCTTCTTCACCTATTCCCATCTTTCAAGTGCAATTATTTCCAAGTGACACTCAATTCTATCTTTTAAACGCCTCGGCATAGCCTTTACGCTGCAACACTAATTTTCTTGTCAATAATACCAGGCTTCATCTATCCAACCAAATGCCCACGGTGCAAATTAAAAGCATGTGACCTTACGTCCTAGGAGCGTAGCATTAAAGCTATATCGCCATGAATTGACGATAACGAAACAAATATTGGCTCTTCGCACCTTACGAGTCGTAAGCAGCGCCAGTTGTCAGGGAACAGCTGTGTGCCTCTTAGCGCCGCCATGTTTACCGGGAGGTGCAAAGAAAGTGTGGCCATAGCATTCAAAGGGCTCTCGTGTTTGTGAGAGTTCGCCCGTATCACGTAACGCGATCGTCACGCCGCGAAGGCCTTCAGCGGGAAGAACCGAAAGCCCGATCGGCCCCTGGGACGGTGATGTAATAGTGGATTTGCGCCAATGATCGTCATCGATCGACGATCTACCCCGATCGTCCAATTGGCCGGCGACCCCCCTTCCGCCAACCCCCAACCACAGCCGTGGTCTTGAGGGACTCTCTTATCCGGGAACCTGGGACCTCTTTTCTCCGGCACGCTGCAGTCCAACTTCCTCGTCGCCAGTGTGGAGATATTGTCTTTTTGTGTTGTCGATGCCAAGCGTTGTTCAATTGTAATCTACTGTACAAATATATTGTCGACATTGTTCGATCTAGCTTATCGGGGCCAACTGTACTGCGATTAATGATATTTTTAACTCGTTATTTTTCATAAATACATCGTTCGATTATATCTTGGTTAAAAATGCAAATAATAATCTCTCTTTTAGGAACTCTTGTTCGACTTGGAGTTACGCAGATTCAGAGGGTAATTATTATTATTATTAGTATTATTCCTATATTTGATAATAAGTCAAAGAGAGAATGTCGTTCCAATTTGAAAAGTATCAATAATTTTTGCTTTATTATTCAAAACCTGTACAACTATATTAATTAATATAATTACGTTCTATAAAATTAAATCATTTATTAAAAATACAAATACAGTATAACAACTTAATTATTTATTCAACCGGCTATATTGAAATGAAAAATTTTATTATTGTAAACAGAGATTTCACTTGGAATCTTAATTAGTTGATTTTCCTTTTGTGTATTTTTGGCGCAAACATTGATAAATAATAGACTATTTTTACTAGAATGCAGATTTAAATATTTAGCTTCGAATATGATGAATTATTCAATTAAAATTAATAAACATAAAGTGAAATGCAATATACTCGTAACAAACGCTTGATCCAAATACTGATTATCGAATAAATACTTTCGATTATTTTTAAATTAAAATCACTCATTAGATATATATGCAAACAATTATGTATGTTAAAATAATGAAAGTCTTAAAATTTTCAAAATATCTTTTAGAATTTTCTAAATTTAGTTTTATATATTATTAATTCGATACTACAAATGTATTCGTACACTATACGTGCATTCTGATCTTGCAAAAATTTTTCTTAAGAAAAAAATCTTCATTTTACTCCCTGTTCCCCCACATTATCCTTCTCCCACTCAACAAAAAGATATTCATTACATTCATAATAAACTAAAAAAAATTCATAAAAACGATCTCCTACTTTTTATCCCTGGTGTAATACTTGAATAAGAAATTTTTTATCACCCAATGTTTTGCATTCAAAACGTTTGGACATATTTTAACACACTAGTTATGTGCAAGAGACAAGCAGCGAGATACAGAGAGAAAGTAGAAGGTTGAAACGACAAGGACAATCCAGCAAGCACATTAGGGAAGGGTAATTGTAATTTCACACATGACGTAACGCATTCCCTCGCCCTTCTGTTCTCGCGCGCGCTTACCTCATCCTTTTATTCGATCCTTCGCACTATAACTATATGCATCTACAAATTCAAAGAGAATAGTAAGAAAACGAGAATGTATACACACACATACACTCCCTCTTTATCTCTCTATATATATATATATACAATAAAATATCTCTCTCTTCGTATATATATATATATATATATATATATATATATATATATGTATATATATATAAATAGAGAGAGAGAGAGAGAGAGAGAGAATGAGATGAAGCCATTTTCTATTGTACTGGTTCATTACTCCTTTCCTCCTGCGCTTCTTTCGCAATCCCTTTCACATCGTTTGTGGTCCAATATCTTCTTGTGTCTCCTCTGTAGAACGCACAGCCTTTTGTTCATTCGTAAGAGAAAAGACCAAAACTACGGTTCCCCCCGCGTACACTATAACAATTATCTGTACGAGAGATTGCTTATCATGAGTATTTCCTGAAACATTTGCAAAGATTTATTGTATTTATAATCGCTTTAGGTGAATAATCCATTTAAAGTTATTGTGAATGTGTCTTATGCTTACCTTTTTATATTCATAGAGGAAATTTATAAGTTAAATTTATAATATAATTAAATTTAACATTATTCGAAATTTAATTTTGCCTTACATGCGTTTTATTCATTTTCAGTTGTTTTAGGCATTTTCAAAATTTAATAAAATTGCTGAGTGCAAATTTGATATTGAAATTTTTAATGTAAAAGTAAAATATAGTCTGTCTAACAACTTTATTTATATACAAATTGCTTGGCCTAACTATAAGTTCACTTAAGTTTTATAAAAGTGTGTTATATTTTAGAGCTATAAATTTTATTTGTTTGTTTTAATACCATAACCTATTTGAATATAAATGAATATAACTAAAATCTAACAATCATTATTAACTTTACTAGTATTTTATTAAAGGCAAATTAAATATATATCTATATAGACATACATACATATGTTTGCAGTTAATATTCAATTTATAAATAATAATTAACTATTATATTAATTTACTCAAATTAATACTTAATTATTAAATGAATGTATCAGCATATTAGACAAATATATTTAAGAGTTTTAATTAAAATTAATTCTTGCTCGATTTGAAAGATCCAATAAAAATATAAAACATTTATTTGAGAAACCAGAATACTCCAATAGTTTTAAATTTCAGGTATAAAATCAGTTTTGATAAATAAAGCTTAAATTAAAGCTGAAAATGTAGAATAAGAAAATAGTTGAAATAAATGTGTTATTTTTAAATTTATTATAATACGATTTGTTCTTTCCAATACCATAACATATATTTCATGTATCAGATTTGTGTTACGAGCACTAAATAATACAAACGTAATAATTTTAATTCACCTTGCATATCTGTATTTTTACAAATTTCAGTTACACAGTACAAAGACGCTTCAACAATATTTTAAATATTTAAACGTCAATATAATTCAATTTTAATAATCTATAAATATAAGATTAAAAAAAAGAATTTTTTTTTTTTATTAAGCATACAAATAAATATATAAAAATAAGTGCACCACTTTCATCTAATAAATACAATTTATAGTGGTATGTACGTGAGACGCAATGCCGCATAAAATTATCATAAAAGCCCCCAATTGAATAATAACGCTCATGAGAAGCATAGCATAGGTGAGTTATTTTTATTAATAATCTTCCATAAAATTTGCATCCTGTCGGTCGATTACTTCGTCGTAGAATTGTCTTGGGCTTCTAGGCAGAGCGAATCTCGCACTGATGTATTTTCAGAATTCATACATCCTCTCGCCCCTTAAAATCCTCACCCCTGAATATCCATGCACACTGTCGCTATTTTCTCCCCTTTTTCCCCGCATTTTCTCGAGTAGAGTCAAACGGAGGCGGAGGCGAAAGTCATGGAGATATTTAATATCTCTTACGTGCGCGCGGCAGTTGTACCCCAGAGAGGAGAAAAAAGGGAACGAGCCGGTCTGTCGCCTTATCAAAAATTAAAATTTCATTCGGCTAGACGGCGTTTCTCTGTTGAGAACAAGATCCCAGTGGTTTCTAGCTAGCGAATGCTGCCCCGGCAAATGAGAAGCAGCACAAAGAATAGCAAGCGAACGGGGGGAAGGAGTGAGAGAGTGAGAGAAAGCTGTAATCGCAAATGAAAGTTACTTTTGTTCTTTACCTTGGGCAACTCTCTTAACGCGCAAACTAGAACTTCCCATTGAGTTGTAGGTTCCTTCGCAGAATTCTTCGTGGATCACCGCCTTGATTTCATTTTCCTTCGACTCTGTATACTTGATATATATATATATATATATATATATATATATACTGGAAAAGACCTTCTGGATCCAACAGTAGAAGCATATACTTTTAATTTGCCAAATTTACAAAATTTAAGAAATTACTTAAATTTCAGTTAAAAAAAATCACCAAACTCGAACCCAATCGTTAACAAAAAATCGATTAATACGATGCTACACGTTCGTATTTACAATTTAATCGAAAATACTGTGCATAATTAATAATAATGAAAATATTAATTATTCGATCACCTATAACTATATACTTAATACTTATACTACGTAAATATTTATAATCTATGTATTCAAATGCACGTCTGCATGAACAATGCATTTGCATTTGCATATTCTCAAATATAATTATATATGTTACATACGTGTAAAATAGTGACAACAATATTTTATAAAAAATTACAAAAAATTTAAAATAAGTGCAAAGCTTAGTGGATTCAACAATATTATTAGTTGGTAATGTTCTATTTAAAGGATATATTCTTTGTAAAAATAGAACATTGATTTTCTATACTCTTTCATTTACAAACAATGTTCAAACATTCGACGAATATACATGTACGAGCATACAAACGCGTGCTTATACAAATAAGTCTACATAGGGAAAGAGCATTTTTTTTTTTAATAAAAAGTACGATTTGATACAGTATAAACTACAGTCAGATTTTTTAGTACTTCACAATACGATTATTGACTATGCATATTAAAATAACATTTTAAGTTAATCAATTTTTTATTGGATGTAATGCGAAAATAAAAGCAATTTTTCTAGTATTATAATTCTGTACAGTTTTTTTTTCTTTTTACCTTTAAAGTTCATTGAGAATGTAAATGGCATCAAATACGTTCACATATGAGCAAACTCTTTGTATTTTTTATCACAGTCCAAAGAAGGAAATAGAAGGCGTCGTCAAGTCATCGACTCCCCAACGTCAACTCTCCCGCCGCCTAAAATTGACGGATCTGCAAATCGTCCTGAAAAGGACAAACGATGCAGTGGGTCTTAATTTCGACATTGATATTTCTTTTTATTCCATAAAGGACAGCTTGCGATGTCGGGAAGTCCCCTAGCAACGGCTTTCGAAGCGGACGACGAAACCTTGATGTCCCTTGTCCTGATAGTGTCGTAATTGGCTGTCGACCGAAGGCTTATTCTCCTGAGGGCCTCCAGTGCTTATCTTGGCAATTTTTAGAAAAGATTCGCCGCTCCAATCATTTCCGCATTTTAGCTGCTGCGCCACCCTTCACCTTCTCCTCCGCCACCCCTTCATGCCTCGCCCGACGCCGCTATCCAGGATGCGCGTGAAGATTATTTTTCTGAACATAGCGTGCACGTAGTGATCATACAGGTACCAGTAACTAAACACCCGAACACGCAGGAGCTGCGGTTAAGATTAACTTATTTCGAAATTGTTGATTCCCATCGCTGATAGCTTCTGAATTATTAATTTATTTATGACGATTGTCTTTACTTTACACAGACAAATTTTCCATAAAAGTGTCGTGCTTCTCTACTTTTACATTTTTGCTTTGGAATGTGATATTAGTAAGGAAAACTCTAAAATGTATGAATTCGCATGGATACGAGCGTGCGTGTATGGGTGGATTGACATCGGTGTGTATGCATTTATCAATAATTCAAGGAATACAAAATTTTATAATAAAAAATATATCTGGCTATCATTCTTTTTCTAATATAAAATTCAAAAAGTTTCCGCTTGAACGTTAGAAAGACTGCAACTTCGGCTACGAATAATAAGTTTGACAAATTGTTTTTCGGCCGTAGTACAGCAATTTCTAACGTATAAAATATATTGCAATTAAACTGAAACTTGAATTATTACAATGCAAGATTGCAGATGGTAAAAAATGTAATCGGCATAGGGATATTAAATAACAAAATATATGCACGTTTCGTCCCGGACTGGAGTAATGGACTCGTCGCGTAATATGGATCGACACTGCCTTATATGCTATTACGGAGATCGAAAGGCTGGCTCTTATAATTATCAACCACATTATGTTCTTGACACTCACGAAAGATCCGCACAAAGAATTGTGGATGAGTGTAACTACTTGATCGTTCAGTTCCCGCATTGTTCACGTTCAGGCCGAAGGTCCGGACCACATATTCCTACATAACAACCGAGTGAATGCGTATAAAATCCCATAATCATGGTGCTTGATAATGTAAAGTTGTACAAAATAAAGCGTTCGACTGAAGCTCCCTAGCTGATTAATTACATACTCAATTTCATAAAATCAAAACTCCTCCCAAATATAATCCAGAGGTGATAGAAAATTGATATCGAAATTCCACAAATTGTTGATTCTGGAGCCGAACACAGTAGTGTAAAGTATAAGTAACTCACATTGTAAACAAAAACTAAACTTTAAATATATTTTCCTCGAAACTTTACTCTTATTTTCCTTACTTTCTAAACTTTTGAACAGAGGCTCAAATTGACTTAAAAAATTTGAAAATGTGCTAAATGTGTTGTGAATCTCGGATAAGATTGTAAGAAATAGTGTTTTTTCATTTAAAAAAATAAAAGAAAATCGTATAAGTTACTGATTTTCAAAACTCTCTTATCATCGATATTATCTTTAAGTAAATAATCTCTTCACTTATAATTGTCCGCTTTATTCGGCTATGCAGCCACGTACTTATACTATGGCATGAGGTGATAATAAAGATTTAATAAAAAATTTGGAAATACTTACATAGATGTTAATTTGCATTTGCTTTAAAAATAAATGAAAAACATAACAACAAGTAATAAATTGATTCTATCCTTATTGTAATTTTATTATAATTAAAAAATTAGTAATTTTTTATTTCAAAAATAATTGCTTCATAATCTTAAAATATGATACATATATTTTTATGAATATTTTTTAAAGAAAATAAAGTTTAAATCCGATAAAATCCTTCTAATGTTGTGTTATTCAAATGTCCTTATTCTTAACATGATAGTTTATTATCTTAGTTAAAGAACTCAACCAAAAATTAATGTATTAAAGAACAAACTTCTGTAATAATTCCGGTACTTATTATTTTCAAAGCCATTAGCCGAAAAAGACCGAAAATTTTTAATTCCTAATAATCGAAATGTAAAAAACCTTTATTTTTATTATTTCAAATTCATTTGATAAAATATAATTATATTGTATTGTATTTTTCTGAATAACCTTTTAATTTCTTAATTACAAGAAAAATAAATTCTACTAATTATAACGTTTTAAAATAACGTTTTACTTGAAAGATATTATTAATGAAAATACCAATAAACTGAAAATATATATTTTTTCTAATTATTTTATTTAATAAAATTAATGGAATTTAATGATTAAAAGATTTTTTGGGCCACAAAATAATTTACCCAAAATTATTGAACTATAAATGAATTAAAAAATTTTAAATGCATTCTAATAAAATAAAATATTATAAGAATTTACATATTAAACATTGTTTTATAATACGAACAAAAATTTCTTACGATCTATTTATACTAAGTTGGTTACTAATTAGAATATTTATATTAAATAATATTAAAATATAAACTTAAAACAAATGTTTAATGTTGTATAAAAAGGGTTAATAATCTGAATTTAAATACCATGAGAAGTAAACAATACTGATTAATAATATATATTATGTATTTAATTATTATTTACAATAATTTTCAGTTCTTTTTAAATTATATAAATCAATTAAGTTATTATATATTAATAAAAGTAATGAGATATACTTATTAATATTCCTTGTCATTTATATAAATATATTTATATTACACCTATTTCCATTATAATAACGAGAATTATGAAATGATTATAAAATAATCTCAAAAACATAATCATCGATCAATCGTAACCTTAAATTATCATTTGTATTTAATTTAAAAAGTTACTTGATGAATGAATATCAAATTTGTGTCATAAAAATAATAAACTAATAAAATATTATTATAAACGTTGATTAAATAAGTATGATCGCACTACTTTTATTCGCAGATGCTCATACAGATAAATGGTATATTTCGAAAAATCTAGTATATATTAAATCAGTGAGCTATAGTAAATACATACAACAAAAGTACTCTATATAATAGATAATGTCAAGTAAATATCATAAAAAAACATCCACTCATTTTCAAATTATTCCTTTTTTGTCCAATCACACATATGTATTTATCTATTCCATATGAAGAAAATTTAATATTTACATATTGTAATGTGTAAAATAAATCATTAATGTTTTAAAAAAAAGGCACGATATGTAATTTAGTAAAGTTAATTTTTAGCAAAGTTAATTTATTTTTAGTAGAGTCTGGAATGTAGTAAGAATATACTCTGATTTAGTAAAAAAAATTTCATTTATGAAACAACTTCAAAATTGTCGTTAATATTATATTTATATGATAAAATTGTTATGACATAATATTATTATTATTATTGTTGTTGTTGTTGTTGTTGTTGCTGTTTTTATTGTGATTGTTATTGTTATTATTATTGTTATTGTTATTGTTATTGTTATTGTTAATATTATCGACGTCGTCGTCGTCGTCGTCGTAATCATCATTATCATCATTATTATACATCCAATCATCATTATCATCATTATTATACATCCAAAAATGAATAGAAAATTCATTAAAGTTCCAAGTAGTAGCTATGTAAAAGTTTTAAAATATTAATGCAATATTATAATGTATTTGGTTTGTCTATTCGCGTGTTACTTTATAACTCTGCAAACACCAAGTTAATCTGCAAACTATTGGGAAGAAATAGACTCCAGTAGAGGGTGCGTAAGAAAGTATAAAAGAAAAGAATAAAGCCACTCTAGAAGTCAATAATTTGTTGAGGATCGTGCGCTATAATTTTTTTATCGTATGCGCAAGTGAAATAAATAAAGGATGTTCTATCTGATCCAGCGGCAGTATAATACACAGCTTGAGGATGACAAACAGAATCGTTCGATATCACATCGTGTGAAAATACGACTGGCAAACTTTCCTTCTCTTGGTCTTCCTTCATTCTACCCGACCTCCCCCCTTTCCGCCGACACTCTTCGCGACCGCTCTTTTCTCATATTTTCCAACTCGCGCAAGAGTAAGTAGTGCGAGCCCGTGTAGCGCCAGTCGGAAAAGTGTACGTTTCTTTTACCCTTTTAGCTTTTCTTCCCGAGGGACAAGTCTTGCAGACAAGCGACGTTGCCGTGCCATTTTCTCCAACTTGAAGGTACACCCATTCCTCTTTATTTCCTTCGCTTTTTTACATGCTATTTTATTTTCAACGCATATGCGCATCTGCACCTATAGATGAATGCAACATTTTTTTTCTGACTTTTCATTTATTTGACTTTCTTTTTATTAGTAAATTCGTTATTTACTTACATACTTAAATAAATATTATCACGAATATAACGTGCAAGGTAAATGAATGTGATAAAACTATTTGCCTTTATTACAAAGCTATATACTGATTAAGATTTGTATTATCTCCAGTGTTTCATATGTTATAGATTATTTTCATTGTCATTTATAATTATTAATTATCTTTTAATTGGCAATTCTGTATTTAAGACAATAGCAAGCCTACAATCCAGTTGAAAAAATACTCATATATAATAGGTCTCGAATAAATTTACTTATAAATAATTAAAGCCTATTATAACGGTAGTTAAATAAAAATATTTATTTTTAAATATAAACAACTTCATTATTTAAAAATTTTTTTTAATTTTTTTTTTATTTATATACTTATTTCAGTTGAATTTACTCCAATTATTAAAACTAAATTATTTGCCAATTATAAAAAGAATGATAATGTGTATAGTATTGGTTAAAAAATCTTAAATATTAATTCAGAAAAATTATAAATCTTTAATATATTGAATTATGAAATTCAATTAAAATTAATCGAATAAATGAGTAAAAAATTAAAGTAATTGCAACAATTTATTTCAAATATGAAATTAATTTTTTTATAAAAGTTTAAAAAATTATCAATTGTAAAAAAATATTATAAGCAATGATTACTTGGTTGTTTTTATTCAAGCACCTATACTATTAATATATTTATAATATATTTTACCTATATATTATAATTACTCATACATTCTATTATAATATTAATTGAAATTTTTATTATGAGATTGATACGGAAATGTTAATAACACATATATTCTTACTAAAAAATATTCTTTTAGATTTATTTAGATATAATATATATATATATATATATATATAAAGATCAAAGATTAAACGATTTATGAATATTTATATTTATTTTTATCTATATACGTTCCTGTAATTTTGTATGTTCCACGTAATAAAGAATTACAAATTCGTGAATACATTTACGATTGTAAGTATGAAATCTACATAAACGCTTATAGCGAGTTCATGTCAAACGCGTGAAGTTTAACTCTCTCTCTCTCTCTCTCTCTCTCATATAATATATATATATATATATATATCAACGTAGTTTTTAAAGAATCATAGTTTTATTATAGTCATACTTGAAGTCTCTGCATTAGAATATAAAATAATAACACGCACGTTTACAAATAATGTGAACAAAACTTTTTCTAACCCGAGTTCCTCAACATACGTATCTTAATAAAATATTCTTACAAAAATATAATACATAGATGTTTTCTTATTTGTAAAAATTAATGTTCTAAATATTACAAATACTATACTGAATTATTTACATAAACAATATAATTTATACTTTATTTATTATACTATAACATTGGTTAATAAGTTTATATTGCTTAATAAATTTATATTGCTTAATAAGATCAAACATTACTATAATTTTAAAATTAATTTTTTTAATATATTTGGATTAATCAAAGACTATTAATTTATGAACTCTGTTGGTCTTTTATTTTATTATTTAATTTTATTATATAATTAATCATTCAACACAACAAAAACAAATTCTTTCACACAATGAAACAATATATTTTGTTTATGAAATTTCTTTTTGATTCTTCATAAATGCATAAAATTAAGAGAATACTAAACAGATTATCATATATTTTATTTTTTCAAGCGAACTTTTGAGTATTGATTCAATTAAACATAAATATAAAATGCAACATCAGTTCATGATTACAGAATTAATATTCGTATATTTCGTTAATAATACTGTGATATTACACGCATTCATACTTTTATAAATTCATTTAAAAATCTCAAAAAACTTTTCCTGAATTATTAAATTTTATTTACTTATAGTTTGTCGTTAAATTATAATTGTAATTTTTTTTATGATTTAAATAATTTTTTCTAATTTATTAAATTTACCAATACATCCTATGAATACACTACTATCGATTCGACAATTGACGTTTATTAATAATTTTTTTCTTAATTATACCTAACGTCTACATAAATCAAATATTTTAAATATTATAATTATCTAATAATTAGTTGGTATTTATTTAAAAAGATAACTATCAAATAAATTAGTTTGATCTCATATACGTATTATCTTAATATTTAATATTAACATAATTTCATTGACACAGATTCGTAGATTATTTTTAATTAAATATCAATAAGCTGTTCATATATTGTATCTTAAATAATATATATTATTATATTTATAAAAATGTAGCCTTAATTATTTATAAACTTAGTAACAATAGAAGTTGATCTGCGTTGAATTTTTGCTTTTGTTCTATCTTTGAAAGTGGCATAAAAGTAGAGTAAAAATGAATAAATAAGTTTTTCTATTATTACACTATTGTATTATATATAGTCTTTTAAAGAACCTCACAATATTTCTTAAATAAACAATGCTGTGCATTTATATGTACAAGGTATTAATAAGACTTATTATTGCATAGGATTGCATTCGTATTATGCAATGAAAATTAACAATACCTATTATAATAGTATAATATCGAACGATTTTAAACATTAATGGTGATTGTAAGATTAGCTTTGAATGCTTCCTTGACAAAAAAAACGGAGAAGGAAAAATATTCTATATACGTATCAATATTGCATTTGAACGAAAGAGAATAAGGAAAAGCGCGTGAGAGGACAGCAAGAGAAGGGGAAAAGAAGGAAATGAGAAGGAAGAGAGTAGATTTGAAGCTGATTTTTGCCGGTGCGACAGGATGGCAAAAAAGACTTCCTAGATGGAGCCAGATAACTCGTCCCTGAAGTGCAGTAACCTCAGTGAGG
Organism: Ceratosolen corneri; assembly: GCA_030522565.1. Taxonomy (NCBI): domain Eukaryota; kingdom Metazoa; phylum Arthropoda; class Insecta; order Hymenoptera; family Agaonidae; genus Ceratosolen; species Ceratosolen corneri. The sequence continues at coordinate 2,718 of JAPYYT010004580.1, read as the reverse complement.
AACGTGAAGAGAAGGCCTTATCTTATGATCCGTGCAAAATGTATACCCTCTTATACAACAAGTGCCTTATGGCTCTCGCTAAATCGAGCGTGCCACGCTCTGCGAAATTTCATTTGTATCTTCCCGCACTCGCTGGTTTCTCTTTCCACCTACTTTCTTTCTTTTTTCATGTACATATTTCAATGTGTGAGACTTGTGCGAGCAAGCTTCTTTCTACAAGCATAAAGCTCTGTTTTATCACTGAGCTCCTTCTTTATTAATCACATCTTATTTCACATTATTTGTTCTGAGAAATTTATTCTACTTCTTTGTTGTTACTTACCTTTAATAGAAAGAGTTACATAAACGCAGAGAGAGAAAGTGGCGAAAGTAGGGAAAGTGACTGAATGAAATAGAATGGAAACGGGGAGAAGAAAGAAGAGGAAACAAAGTTAGAAATCCCAGTGGGAAATCAGGTGTCGTCTTTTAAACGAAGAACTTTGATTTTCGATTTGGTTTCGTAAATAAAAAAGATCCAGTTTATTGTCAGGTATATCTATAAATGAGAACTACATCCATATGTATATATAAAATTTCATTATTATTCGAAATGCATGCAATTTGTTATCTTTCAGTAATATTATTATAAAATTTCATATAAAGAAATCTTATTAAATATTGGCAAGTATTCTTATTTTCTCAAATAATAATCACGAATACTATTCTAAATCTAAATTCGAAATATTTTCATAAGAATTCTTAAAATTAATTATTTTTATAAATTTCGAATAAAAATGGATTGCATAAATAATAACATAGGTAAAATTTGTAATGTTATAATCTCAAGAGGAAAAGATGCATAGAAAAAAGCTTTTTGATATAATGAATTGATACATTGTTATATACATGTTACATAATCTCGCAAATTTTCTTTTTAAATTATCGGAAAACCATTGCCAGAAAATGAAAAAATGTTATATATTTTCAAGCTCTTTGCACGGATTTCCAATTTTTAAGAAACTTACAAAAATTCCTACATTTCAAAATAAGTATAATATGTAAAAAACTGTATGCAATATATGCTATTGATATTAAATATAAACATTTAATATCATTTGCTTTACACAATTTTCAAAAATATAAATTTATGTCTGAATATCATTACTTTAAATATAGATAACTGAATGACTGATAAACATAAAGAAATTATTGACAGAAATTGAAATAAATTTATAAACATAAAAAGAATATATAAAAAATTATTTATTCCATATTTCGATCAGGTACAAGTTTAATAGTTATATAACCAACACGATTAATAAAAAATGATTATGCTTGCAATTGTGATATTTAATTAATGAACAAAAAGTAAAAAGAGTAACTTGATTTGATGGACGTTTGTTGCTTTCATTTATGAAAATTTTTTAGAAATGACATTTTAAATAATATTGCTTAATATAAACTACAATGATGTCCTTATAATACATCAGGATAGATTAAGAATTTTACGAATTTAAATTTATTTAATACAGTATTAACATATAGATATTTTAAAATTTATAGAAATTTAATATTTAAGTCTACAAAAAGTGCAAATGATTTAGAATGACAACATAATGATTGATATGCAATAAGAAAAATAATCGACATTTTCATTTTGATATTTTATTAGGCACCAAATTTTTCTAAACATATTTTAAAAACATATTTTATTGAAAATTAATTGCATATTTGGAAATATATTATAAGTATTATTGTAAAAAATAAGTTAAAAAGTTTAAAAAATAATATTGATATATATGTATAAATATTTTTGTAGAATACAAAGTAAGACGAAAAAATAAATATAAATAACAATAATGTTATAATTATATAAAAAAACTTTCTATATAATATATCATTTTAAATATATACATTTAATTTTTTATAATTTTGTATAAAACTTATTTGTATTATAAAATCACTGAATTTGTTTAGTTGAATTAAATTTAATAATTTTTATTGTAGAAAAATTTTCTTTACAAAAATAGACGTAGAATAATGCCCTATCATATTCGTAAAATATACTTAAAAATTTGTTTTCAAGAATTAATTTTAAATTCTTAGTTTATTTTTTTTTTATAATTATTAATTACATAATTTAAAACAATAATAATTATTTGATGTTTCTAAAGTTTTAACGACAGTACTACTCAAAAAGTCTATAGTAAAATAAGCTGGTATAAAATCGCGAAATCAATACACATTAAAATGAGAACAATAGATTATCTGTATCAGCTTACGAATGAGCACATATTCATACACATTTATGAAAGTCGTACCTTTTTATAGTCAACAAAATATAAAATAATTTTATTGTACATTAAAAATCATAGAATAAATTGGTAATTAACCGAGAATGTCAACAACAACTTTTAACTAATACGTATTTTCAACCGAGTTTTATTACATAAAATTAAGAAACTAATCAATAAATGATTTATATTCCCTCTTGGTATATAACGTAAAGCTACTGAAATCAAATTATGGAATAATTAACACTCCGGGACTTTACAGTATCGATCGTCCATCACACTGTTACAAACTGACAAAAATGCAAATTCGCACAACAGGTGATTATGATATTTACTAATTTCAAATAATGAAAAACCTTATCTTCTATAAAAACAAGATTTAAGTCAATTCAAAATTGTGCTACAATATTTGAATGTAGATTTACTTTGGTATTTTATTATTGAA